>JARQOD010001710.1:0-26884 GCA_033576555.1 Oophaga sylvatica | reverse complement strand
CCCGGGGGAACCTCCTAGAGCATCGCTGAAGAAGTCGATTTTGCAATGTGAGCCAGGGTGTTTTACTGTGTGTTTGGAGGTTCTGAGGGTGAGCGGTGTACTTGGTCAAGGGTGTTTCTAAGAGTGTCATTGTAGTATGAACAGCCAGATCATACAGGAAAAAGAGGAGATTGGGGACAGCGATAATTTAAGGGAGTCTGAAAGTGTTGAGGGTTAATGGCTTGTAGATTTCTGAATGTGTGGTAGGTGGGAGTGCGCTGGGGTGGTGGAGGATTTGTGAGCGTGAAGGAGAGAATGTTGTGGTCAGAGAGTGGAAGCGGTGAGTTATTTAGGTGGGAGATTGAACAGAGGCGGACAAAGACCAGGTAAAGGGGGTGTTGCCATCCTTGTGTGTCTCAGAGGTTAAAAAGGCTGTGAGGGGCCCTAGAGAAGTGGTTAGTGATAGAAGCTGAGATGCAGTGTGGAAGTAGGGTGTTAATGGGGATGTTGAAGTCTCCAAGGATAAGGGTTGGTAGTTCTGAGGACATGAAGTGCGGCAGCCAGGCTGAGAAGTGGTCGAGGAACTGGGTGGGTGAGCCTGGGGGCCGATATATGACCGCTACTCTGAGGGAGAGGGGATGGAAGAGCCTGATGGTGTGGACCTCAAAAGAAGGGAATGAGAGTGATGGAATTGGGGGGATGACCTGGAAAGTGCATTGTGGGGACAGGAGTATGCCAACTCCACCGCCATGTCTGTTTGTGGGTCTCGGGGAATGGGAGAACTGTAAACCACCATAGGAAATGGCGGCAGGGGAGACCGTGTCAGAATCCTGAATCCAGGTTTCGGTGAGTGCCAACAGATTAAGAGAGTGGTTCAGAAAGTAGTTGTGCAGGAAGGGTAGCTTGTTGCATGCAGACCGTGGATTCCAGAGGGCACAATTGAAAGAAGGAGATGAGGGAGTGCAAGTAATATTAATAAGATTATTATGGTTTCGGAATGAGGTAGGGTAGGGATTGAGGTTGGGGGATGGTGGACCAGGGTTGGGGGAGATGTCCCCTGAAATCAGTAGGAGTAGGAAGATAAAGAGCAGGTAGTTTTTGGAATTGTAAGTAGGTTTTTTCTGTGATGTGTTTGGGCAAGATGGGCTGAGGTTTTTCAGGAAGATGAGGAGTGCATGGGAGCTGTACATGGGAGAGGGAAGGATAGAGGGGCTGATGTGTATGAGTCGTGATGGAGGGGGGATGGGGCGGTGAATGTGGATGGCAAGGGAACACAGGAGGATAGGGATAAAATACATAATTAAAAAGAAGCAAAGTGTGGGATGCCTGATTCCAGTCCTGATTAATATATTGGTCAACTTACAGTCAAATTCCAGTCCAATTCTAGTCTAATTCATAGTATAGTAATTAGAAATCTGTAATTTGAAATAGTAATCCTGTGCAGACTACGTCTGTGCAGACGCATGGCTCTGAATATATCTAGGACTGAGGTGGATCAGCTGTGAGGGGGGATGTGGGCGTGATTACCCAGACCACATGGTCACAGATAAGCAAAGCTAATAAAAGAGGGGGAAGGGGCTGGCAGCTCAGGTATGCATGGAGGACACAAGGGGAATGAATGCAATTGTGAATACAGGAGGATGGGTAAGTGAAATGCCAGGGATATTATATGCACTTATTAAACAGTCAAAAACAGAGAAAAAGCTGCATAGATGATTGCACACCATGCAAAATTAAGCAGTTCAGAAACACACACACAGCAATTTGGCAAAGCTGGAGATATTTGCTTCATACCATGCAAAATTAAGCAGTTCAGAAACACACACACAGCAATTTGGCAAAGCTGGAGATATTTGCTTCATACCATGCAAAATTAAGCAGTTCAGAAACACACACACAGCAATTTGGCAAAGCTGGAGATATTTGCTTCATACCATGCAAAATTAAGCAGTTCAGAAACACACACACAGCAATTTGGCAAAGCTGGAGATATTTGCTTCATACCTGTAGGAAGAGGAGAAACAGCTTGATTAGAATGGTACAGATGATATTGCAGGAGCGATTAGTGGGCAAATGCATTCTAGAATTCTAGTCTAATTCATAGTATAGTAATTAGAAATCTGTAATTTGAAATATGGAATTTGAAATAGTAATCCTGTGCAGACTACATCTGTGCAGACGCATGGCTCTGAAAGACCTTTACAGGTCTTTGACATATGACCATAAACGTCAATAGTGTTACACGGTAAATCAAACACAAATGATAAACCAGAATAGATACAGAATTGTTGAGGAATAACACAACACTTAGAGATGTTGAGCCCCTTTGGTGTTGCATTAGGGAAAAATATTTTGTGATAAACTGCATGTACCCAAGTTGTGGTCACCACCTCCAATGCACCATCACTAGAAATTCTGTAAGTTTGCCGTGTTGTTGCATAAGTCATTGATAATTCAACATACATCCTCTTTTGGCCATTATTCCTCTCTCTGTACACTGTAACAATGTGGCAAGTCCACCCCCTGCTGTGAATTATTAAGACCCCCATACACATAAGACAAATATGGGTAGTTGAACAATTGTTTGTTGATTGAATAGTTGTTAGTTGGAGGTAAAAAAAAAAGCATGGCAGACCACACAGGCCATGTTAGTCAGAACTTAGCATTAGCTGAAAACATCCAATATGCCCGATGGTGAGTTTTGAAAAATAATGATCATTCGTAGGTCGGGCATTGGTCAAAATCAACAATCGTTAGTTTCACCAAAACAGCCAAGGTTGATATTCAGCATTTTGGAAGAGTTTTATAATGTGTGTTTGGAGATCATTAATTATCCCAAGTGATAGTAGATCATAGATGACATAACAGCTCAATGTCAGTCAGCTGCTTTAAAGCCCAGAATGATACTGTCATACATTAATATATCAGTCTATGAATTTCTAGAGTAAATTAAATCATATTCTGCATTTTATCCTCCAGTCTCTTAGAATTAGAAATTGTTGTGAAGCCCCAAAGCTGCTCATTCACATTTGAGACCAGGAATTAGTTCTGATCGGATGAGAATTTAAAGACTCTAGCAAAGGAGACTAGATGATGAACGCAAAGAACCGGACGATAGCCACCGAATTCATTTTGGTAGGATTTTCAACTAATCTACAAATTAATATTTTACTATTTGTGCTCTTTTTGGCCAATTATATTGTAACCATTAGTGGGAACTGTCTCCTTGTGTGTCTGTTTCTGGTCATCCCTCAGTTACACATCCCAATGTACTTTTTTCTCTGTATTTTATCCTTTCTGGACTTGTGCACGTCAACATCTGTGGTGCCCAGAATCCTTGCTGACCTGTTCTCCTCTCGAAGGTCCATATCACTCGCAGCTTGTACTGTTCAATTCTACACTGTACTTCTTATGTCAGGAACAGAAAGTCTTCTCCTTGTCCTCATGGCTTATGACCGCTATGTTGCCATCTGTCGCCCACTTCATTATTCGCTGATGATGAGGTGGAGGACTTGTTATTGTCTGACAGCCTTGATGTGGATAGTAAGCTTTATGGTCTTCATCATTCCAGCCCTCTCCATGCCAACAGACCTGTGTTACCCAAACCATATCAATCACTTCATGTGTGAGTCTATCTCCATCCTGCAGTTGGCTTGTGAGGATGTGATCCTTAATGAAGTTGTCATGCTTATTATCTGTTTTGTAGCCCTCCTTTTACCTTTTGTGTTTATTATTGTTTCTTATTCGTTCATAATATCCTCAGTGCTAAAGATTAATTCTAAAGGAAGGTCTAAGGCTTTCTCCACATGTACGTCCCACATTATTGTGGTGGTCTTAGTTTATGGCACAGCAATGATCATGTACTTTAGTCCGTCAGCTCAATATTCCACCAGTTATGGAAAATACTTATCGCTGTTTTCTCTAGTTATTGCTCCAACAGTGAACCCTCTCATTTATACCTTAAATAACAGGGACGTTAAAGAATCAATGAGAAAAGTGTTTCTTAAATCTACGATTGATAAGTAACCATACCTCCAAACTTTTACAGAACAGAAAGAAGGACAAACCATGTGGTGCGCTAAGTGCGCTGTGGTACATTTTGACCACATCCCTAGTCATATTCCAATCTACACCGATTTACTATATCTTTCACCACATCTCTAGTCATACTTCAATCTACACCCATTTACTATTTCTTTCTATCCTGGTAGGAGATGTCAGAGGGGAGGTTGTAGTGAGGTACATTCACAAGAAGTATTAGACTGCAGGGCGTAGACCAAAATCTTGGAATCTACCTCAGTATCTGGTATGGTTGGGACTGCAGATGAGCGGTTTGATTCACATGACTCCAGTCCAGGCCAGAGATACCCGGCGGCTGCAAGAGAGGCCTATGAAGCTCTTACCTTCCAGAGTTCTTGGTTTCTACAGTTCTACTGTTTCTACTCTGTTGAAATTGATGCCACTTTTGTGCTGTGTGACGATTATTTATTTGAAATGTGGAGACTCCAAGTTTGGTCTCCATCTGGTGGGTTGCCCGTGTAAGTAGGGCTCCCAGACAGGCAGGCCTGCACTTACTTTCGATCAACTACCTGTGTTACTTTTCTTACATTTTTCGACCAATATTACTGTATGAAACTGATGTTTGTGCCATCTGAGCGTCTGAGTGTGGCATGATCGCAGTGTTCCGGCGGTATAGGGAAGTATCGGGCAGGGAGTGGGCTCCCTGTGTGCTTCCCTGAGACCTTCAGAACAGCTCGATGTGATCGCGCTGTTCCGAGGGCCTCCTCCCTGCAGGACCCCGGATCCAAGCTGACCGCAGTGGTCCTTCCGGGTCCTGCAGGGAGGTGGCTTCTCAGTGCCTGCTGAGAGCAGGCGCTGGCAAACCTCCAGCACCTCATGTCAGATCGCTGATCTGACACAGTGCTGTGCACTGTGTCAGATCGACGATCTGACTCTATACAGTGATGTCCCACCCTGGTACAAAGTAAAAAAGTAAAAGACATAAAAATTAACATGTGTTAAAAAAAATTCCTAAATAAAGAAAAAAAATATTCCCCAATAAATTAATTTCTTTATGTAAATAAAAAAAAGAAAAAACAATAAAAGTACATATATTTAATATCGCCGCGTCCGTAATGACCTGCCCTATAAAACTGTCCCACTAGATAAACCCTTTAGTGAACCCCTTAAAAAAATGCAAAAAAAACAATACTTTATCATCATCCTGCAGAACAAAAAGTGGAATAACACGTGATCAAAAAGACGGATATAAAAAAACATGGTACCGCTGAAAACGTCATCTTGTACAGCAAAAATTGAGCTGCCATACAGCATCATCAGCGAAAAATAAAAAAGTTATAGCTCGCAGAATAAAGCGATGCAAAAATAATTTTTAAAATAAAATTGTTTTTATTGTATAAAAGCGCCAAAACAATACAAAAGATATAAATGAGGTATCGCTGTAATCGTACTGACCCGAAGAACAAAACTGCTTTATCAATTTTACCACACACGGAACAGTATAAACACCCCCCCAAAAAAAGAAATTCATGAATTGCTGGTTTTTGTTCATTCTGCCTCCCAAAAAACGTAATAGAAAGCAATCAAAAATTTTCATGTGCCTGAAATGGTACCAATAAAAACGTCAACTCGTCCCGCCAAAAATAAGACCTCACATGACTCTGTTGGCCAAAATGTGGAAAAATTATAGCTCTCAAATTGTGGTGATGCAAAAACTATTTTTTGCAATAAAAAGCGTCTGTTAGCATGTGACAGCTGCCAATCATAAAAACCCGCTATAAAAACACACTATAAATAGTAAATCAAACCCCCCTTTATCACCCCCTTAGTTAGGGAAAAAATAAAATTTTAAAAAATTATTTCCATTTTCTCATTAGGGTCAGGGTTAGGGTTGGGGCTAAAGTTAGGGTTAGGGTTGGGGCTAAGGTTAGGATTCGGGTTAGGGTTGGGGCTAAAGTTAGGGTTAGGGTTGGGGCTAAAGTTAGGATTAAGGTTACAGTTGGGATTAGGGTTAGGGGTGTGTTAGGGTTATAATTAGGGTTGGGACTAGAGTTAGGGGTGTGTTGGGGTTAGGGTTGGAGTTAAAATTGGGGGTTTCCACTGTTTAGGCACATCAGGGGCTCTCCAAACGTGACATGGCATCTGATCTCAATTCCAGCCAATTCTGCGTTGAAAAAGTCAATCGGTGCTCCTTCCCTTCTGAGCTCTGCCATGCGCCCAAACAGTATTTTACACCCACATATAGGGTATCAGCGTACTCAGGACAAATTGCACAATAACTCTTATGGTCCAATTTCTTCTGTTACTCTTGGGAAAATAAAAAATTGGGGCAAAAATATGATTTTTGTGGAAAAAAATATGATTTTTTATTTTTATGGCTCTACTTTATAAACTTCTGTGAAGCACTTGGGGGTTCAAAGTTCTCACCACACATCTAGATAAGTTCGTTGGGGGTCTAGTTTCCAAAATGGGGTCACTTGTGGGGGTTTCCACTGTTTAGGCACATCAGGGGCTCTCCAAAAGAGACATGGCGTCCAATCTCAATTACAGCCAATTTTGGTTTGAAAAGTCAAATGACGCTCCTTCCCTTCCGAGCTCTGCCGTGCGCCCAAACAGTGGTTCGCCCCCACATATAGGTCATCAGCGTACTCAGGACAAATTGGACAATTTTTGTGGTCCAATTTCTCCTGTTACCCTTGGGACAATAAAACATTTGTGACTAAAAGATTTTTTTTGTGGGAAAAAATAGGATTTTTTATTTTCATGTTCGGGCATTATAAACTTCTGTGAAGTACTTGGGGGTTCAAAGTGCTCACCACACATCTAGATAAGTTCCTTGGGGGGGTCCAGTTTCCAAAATGGGGTCACTTGCAGGGGGTTTCCACTGTTTAGGCACATCAAGGGCTCTGCAAACTGAACATGACATCAATCAAAGTCTGCATTCCAAAACGTCATTACTTCCTTTCCGAGCCCTGCCGTGCGCCCATACAATTTTTCCCCCCCATATATGGGGTATCAGCGTCCTTAGGACAAATTGGAAAACAACTTTTTTTGATCCAATTTTCTTGGGAAAAATGAAAAATTGGGGACTAAAAAATCATTTTTGTGGAATTTTTTTTTTATACACCCAGGTATTATAAACTTTAGTGAAACACTTGGGGTTCAAAGTGCTCACAACAGATCTGGATAAGTTCCTTAGGGGGTCTAGTTTCCAAAATGATGTCACTTGTGGGGGTTTCCACTGTTTAGGCATATCAGGGACTCTCCAAATGCGACATGGCATCTGATCTCAATTCCAGCCAATTCTGCGGTGAAAAAGTCAAACGGCGCTCCTTCCCTTCCGAGCTATGCTGTGCGCCCAAACAGTCATTTACCCCCACATATGGGGTATTTGCATACTCAGGACAATTTGTCCAACAACTTTTGGGGTCCAATTTCTCCTGTTACCCTTGTAAAAATAAAAAATTGGGGGCGAAAAATCATTTTTGTGAAAAAATATGATTTTTTATTTTTACTGCTCTACGTTATAAACTTCTGTGAAGCACTTGGGGTTCAAAGTTCTCACCACACATCTAGATACGTCACTTAGGGGGTCTAGTTTCCAAAATGGTGTCACTTGTAGGGGTTTTCCACTGTTTAGGCACATCAGGGGCTTTCCAAACGCGACATGGCATCTGATCTCAATTCCAGCAATTCTGCGTTGAAAAAGTCAAACGGCGCTCCTTCCCTTCCGAGCTCTGCTGTGCACCAAAACAGTGATTTACTCTCACATATGGGGTACCGGCGTACTCAGGACAATTTGGACAACAACTTTTGGGGTCCAATTTCTCCTGTTACCTTTGGTAAAATAAAAAAATTGGATCTGAATTAATTTTTTGTGAAAAAAAGTTAAATGTTCATTTTATTAAACATTCCAAAATTTCCTGTGAAGAACTTGAAGGGTTAACCCCTTAACGACCGCCGATACGCCTTTTAACGGTGGTCATTAAGGGTACTTAAAATCTGATGTGCCATTTAATTTCTCTGTCCTCTGATGTCATCGGACATCAGAGGACAGAGAAAAAGGGTCCCCGGTCCCCCCCCTTGTGGCCCCCAATATGCCCCTTGTGGCCCCCAGGCCCACCTGCCTCCTCCGGTGGGCGCCGGATCATGATCGCAATCAGAGGGGAGAGAATTAGGGTCCACAGGTCCCCCGATACCCCCCCCCTGTACCTCCCGGTGTCCCCCGTCCTCCGGCAGGCCCCAGGCTCCCGGGTCTTCTTCCTGGGGGCAGATTCAAAAAAATTTTCATTCATTCTCCTAAAAGTACATTTTGATCACTGTGATAAACTATCACAGCGATCAAAATAAAAAAAAACAATACATAACCCCCCTTTATCACCCCTTAGTTAGGGACATATAATAAAATGTAGAAATTGTATTTATTTTCATTTTTCCGTTAGGGTTAGGGTTAGGGTAGGGTTAGGGTTAGGTTATAATTAGGGTTAGGCTGGGTTCATACTGCGTTATGGCAGTCCGTTAGACGGACTGCGTTACACTGCAGTATAACGTGGTGTAACGCAGTCCGTTAACGCTGCCATTCACCCCCATTTGAGGGAGCATCGCGACGCATGCCGTAAAGCGGCATGCGTTCGCGATGTGCCATCATTCAGTGACGGAGCCTCAGATGCGGGATGCAGCGTCTGGGCTCCGTCACCGCTAGCGCAGATGAATAATCTGCTGATTCCTCTGCGCTAGCGGGTATAGCATAACGCGATCACGTTATGCTATACCGTTACCAGCCCGTCAACGCTATGTGTTGAGCGGGCTGGTAAAACGCAAAATGAACCTAGCCTTAGGGTTATAATTAGGGTTAGGGTTACAATTAGGGTTAGGGCTACAATTAGGTTTTGGGTTACAATTAGGTTGGAATTAGGGTTGGGATTAAGGTTAGGATTAGGGTTAGGGTTGGGATTAGGGTTAGGATTGTGTTGGGGTTAGGGTTGGAGCTAGAATTGAGGGGTTTCCACTATTTAGGCTCATCAGGGGGTCTCCAAACACGACGTGGCGTTCAAAAAGTCAAATGGAGCTCCCTCCCTTCCGAGCCCTGCCGTGTGCCCAAACAGTGGTTTACCCCAACATATGGGGTATCAGCATACTCAGGACAAATTGCACACCAATTTTGGGGTTCTAATTTCTCTTGTTACCCTTGGGAAAATAAAATATAGCTGGCTAAAAAAAATCATTTTTGAGGAAAAAAAATAAATTATTTTCACTGCTCTACGTTTATAAATTTCTGTGAAGCACTTTGGGGTTCAAAGTGCTCACCACACATCTAGATAAGTTCCTTAGGGGTCTAGTTTCCAAAATGGGGTCACTTGTGGGGGTTTTCCACTGTTTAGGCACATCTTGGGCACTGCAAAAGGAACATGACCCCCATCAACGTCTGCATTCCAAAACGTTATTACTTCCTTTCCAAGCCCTGCTGTGCGCACAAACAGTTCCCCCCCCACATATTTGGTATCAGCGTACTCAGACAAATTGGAAAACAAGTTTTGGGGTCCAATTTCCTTGTGAAAAATCAAAAATTTGGGACTAAAAAATCATTTTTGTGGAAAATAGTTTTTTTTTTTTTTTTTTCACACCCAGGCATTATAAACTTTTGTGAAACACTTGGGGGTTCAAAGTGCTCACCACACATCTAGATAAGTTACTTAGGGGGTCTAATTTCCAAAATGGTGTCACTTGTGGGGGTTTTCCACTGTTTAGGCACATCTGGGGCACTGCAAACGGAACATGACCCCCATCAACATCTGCATTCCAAAACGTTATTACTTCCTTTCCAAGCCCTGCTGTGCGCCTAAACAGTTTTCCCCCCCACATATTTGGTATCAGCGTACTCAGGACAAATTGGACAACAACTTTTGGGGTCCAATTTCCTTGTGAAAAATCAAAAATTTGGGACTAAAAAATCTTTTTTGTGGAAAATTGTTTTTTTTTTTTTTTCACACCCAGGCATTATAAAGTTTTGTGAAACACTTGGGGGTTCAAAGTGCTCACCACAGATCTAGATAAGTTACTTAGGGGGTCTAGTTTCCAAAATGGTGTCACTTGTGGGAGTTTTCCACTGTTTAGGCACATCTGAGGCACTGCAAATGGAGCATGACCCCCATGAACGTCTGCATTCCAAAACTTTATTACTTCCTTTCCAAGCCCTGCCGTGTGCCCAAACAGTTCCCCCCGCCACATATTTGGTATCAGCGTACTCAGGACAAATTGGACAACAACTTTTAGGGTCCAATTTCCTTGTGAAAAATAAAAAATTTGGGACTAAAAAATCATTTTTGTGGAAAAAAATTTTTTTTAAACACCCAGGCATTATAAACTTTTGTGAAACACTTGGGGGTTAAAAGTGCTCACAACAGATCTAGATAAGTTCCATAGGGGGTCTAGTTTCCAAAATGTGTGTTACTTTTGGGGGGTTTCCACTGTTTAGGCGCATCAGGGGCTCTCCAAACGCGACATGGTGTCCAATCTCAATTCCAGCCAATTTTGGTTTGAAAAAGTCAAACTGCGCTGCTTCCCTTCCAAGCCCTGCTGTGCACCCAAACAGTGGTCCCCCCCATATATGGGGTATCAGCGTACTCAGGACAAATTGGACAACAACTTTTGTGGTCTAATTTCTCCTGTTACCCTTGGGAAAATAAAAAATTGGGAAGTAAACCATCAGGTTTGTGGAAAAAATATGATTTTTTATTTTCACGCCAGGCCATTATAAACTTCTGTGAAGCACTTGGGTGTTCAAAGTGCTCACCACACATATAGATAAGTTCCTTAGGGGTCTAGTTTCCAAAATGGGGTCACTTGTGGGGGGTTTCCACTGTTTAGACACATCAGGGCCTCTACAAATGCGACATGGCGTCCAGCCAATTCTGCGTTGAAAAAGTCAAACGGCGCTTCTTCCCTTGCGACCTCTGCCGTGCGCCCAAAAAGTGGTTTACCCCCATATATGGGGTATCGGCATGCTCAGGACAAATTGCACAAAAACTTTTGGGGTCTTGTTGCCCTTAGGAAAATAAAAATTGGGGTGAAAAGATCATTTTTGTGGAAAAAATATGATTTTTTATTTTCACGGCTCTACGTTATAAACTTGTGTGAAGCACTTGGCATCCAGCCAATTCTGCGTTGAAAAAGTCAAACGGCGCTCCTTCCCTTGCGACCTCTGCCGTGCGCCCAAAAAATGGTTTACCCCCACATATGGGGTATCGGCGTATTCAGGAGAAATTGCACAACAAATTTTATGGTTCATTTTTTTTTTAACACTTGTGAAAATAAAAAAAAATGGTTCCAAAGTAAAGCTTTTGCAAAAAAAGTTAAATGTCAATTATTTCCTTCCACATTGCTTCAGCTCCTTTGAAGCACCTGAAGGGTTAATAAACTTCTTGAATGTGGTTTTGAGCACCTTGAGGGGTGCAGTTTTTAGAATGGTGTCACTTTTGGGTATTTTCTATCATATAGACCCCTCAAAGTGACTTCAAATGTGATGTGGTCCCTAAAAAAAATGGTGTTGTAAAAATGAGAAATCGCTGGTCAACTTTTAACCCTTATAACTTCGTAACAAAAGAAAATTTTGCTCCCAAAATTGGGCTGATGTAAAGTAGACATGTGGGAAATGTTATTTATTAAGAAATTTGTGTGACATTTCTCTGTGATTTAACGGCATAAAAATTTCAAAATTTTCGCCATATTTCCGTTTTTTTCATAAATAAAAGCAAGTCATATAAAAAAATTTAACCACTAACGTGAAGTACAATATGTCACGAAAAAACAGTCTCAGAATCAGCTGGATTTCTTAAAGGGGTCCAGAGTTATAACCTCATAAATTGACAGTGGTCAGAATTGTAAAAATTGGCCCGGTTCATTAAGCTGCAAAATGGCTCTGTCACTAAGGGGTTAATAAACTTCTTGAATGTGGTTTTGAGCACCTTCAGGGGTGCAGTTTTTAGAATGGTGTCACTTTTTGGTATTTTCTATCATATAGACCCCTCAAAGCGACTTCAAATGTGATGTAGTCCCTAAAAAAACTGGTGTTGTAAAAATGATTTTAATCCTTGTAACTTCCTAACAAAAAAAATTTTGGTTCCTAAACTGTGCTGATGTAAAGTAAACATGTGGGAAATGTTACTTATTGAGTACTTTATCTGACATATCTCTGTGATTTAAAGGCATAAAAGTTCAAATTTGGAAATTGCGAAATTTTCGCCAAATTTCCATTTTTCATGTCTATCAAATAAACGTCTAAATTGTCAAATACATGTCAAATAATATTAATTCCAGTTTCTTAAAGGACAATACAAAAAGCTGCATCAAGATCTGAAGATCACATAATACTGAATTAGAATACAATATGCTTGAATATAAGAAAAATGAGACCTTAGATAAACATTGCCAAAATTTAAAGCACAACCATCGTAAGGTGGTTCAATTGTGAGTCCCTGACTAATTGAACAACCTTATTAGCTATAACATGCAATTTCATTGGTGTGACTATGATGCATCCTCTGTAGCAATGATCTGCATTATATGCCTCGTCAAATGCTATTGGAAGTGGGACCTGGTGTAATTAAAATCACCACCTGGTGGGGGCGGAGTGCTCGGTCAGCAAGCTAACATTCAATAGACAAAAAAACCTGACTGGCACTCCAGTCATAATGTGACTAGAGTGCAACCAGTAGTAATGTATACATAAAAAGGGGTGCACTCTTCATCTGTTTGCACCTGACACATATAATTGAAATTTCCAGAATCAGTTATTTTGTCTATTAGGAAAAATTTGAGCTTGTCTAACGGCACTGCCCCCCACCAGGTGGTATTAATTACGGAGTCCCTGACTATTACCCATACATTCAGGCTATTCTGACGAGGTGCATATTCACCTCCAGAATGCCTGCATTTATGGGTAAAGTAGGGACCTGGTGTAATTAAAATCACCACCTGGTGGGGGCGGAGTGCTCGGTCAGCAAGCTAACATTCAATAGACAAAAAAACCTGACTGGCACTTCCAGACTAATGTGAACTAGGTGCAAACCAAGGGAAGCTACCCCCATGTAAAACATACAAAAAAAGGCTGCACTCTATCATACTAAAGCATGACAACATAGAATACATGAAATTTAGAATAGCAATATGGCTTTGGAATATAAGGAAAAATTTGAGACGCTTAGTATAAACATTTGGCCAAACATTTTAAAGCCCACCAACCATCGTCAAGGTGGTCTCAATACTGGTGAGTCCCTGACCTAATGTGAACATACCTCTATTAGGCTGATATCTGAATTTCTGGGTGAATATGCACCTCTGTCAGCAATGCCTGCATTTATGGGTAAAGTAGGGACCTGTGTAATTAAAATCACCACCTGGTGGGGGCGGAGTGCTCGGTCAGCAAGCTAACATTCAATAGACAAAAAAACCTGACTGGCACACCCAGTCAGTAATGCCTGCATTGAGTGCAGCCTTTTTTTGTATGTTGTACATGGGGTAGCTTCCCTTGGTTTGCACCTAGTTCACATTAGTCTGGATGTGCCAGTCAGGTTTTTTTGTCTTTTGAATGTTAGCTTGCTGACTGAGCACTCCGCCCCCACCAGGTGGTGATTTTAATTACACCAGGTCCCTACTTTACCCATAAATTCAGGCATTACTGACAGAGGTGCATATTCACCCAGAAATTCAGATATCAGCCTAATAGAGGTATGTTCACATTAGGTCAGGGACTCACCAGAATTGAGACCACCTTGACAATGGTTGGTGGGCTTTAAAATGTTTGGCCAAATATTTATACTAAGCATCTCAAATTTTTCCTTATATTCCAAAGCCATATTGCTATTCTAAATTTCATGTATTCCATGTTGTCATGCTTTCGTATGCTTGAGTGCAGCCTTTTTTTGTATGTTTTACATGGGGGTAGCTTCCCTTGGTTTGCACCTAGTTCACATTAGTCTGGATGTACCAGTCAGGCTTTTTTGTCTAATAAAGGGACAGTGGTCAGAATTGTAAAAATTGGCCATATCATTAACGTGCAAACCACCCTTGGGGGTAAAGGGGTTAAACTAAAGCAGAGCCAGAGCTGTCACAAATCTAAAAATGGATTGTGACATGGTGGTCCAGAGGGAGGGGTGGAAACAGGGGGATGTGTAAGAAATAACAATAACTCAAATTTCTGGACTGTTGTCGCACAGGCAGATGCTATGGGAGGATGCCTTACAGTGATCGGTTTGGGGCTCATGGTACCAGACAAACTGTTAATAAAAGTGCAGGAGCCGAAGAACAAATGAAGGAGGACAAGGTGATGGATGGCAATATTCAGGAGATGAAGAGAATAATTATCCCCTTTCTGTTGTCTGTGGTTGGTGGGAGGGACAGAAGAACAACACACTTGGACTTGGACCTCATGGAAGGACCCGCACATGAGCGCTTTCTTTCTGCACTATCTTCATCATGATACCCATATTCTTACGGTTAAAATTAGTGTTGACTACTGGTTGTCATTCTGTTACATCCATGGTACAAGAGGAAATTTTATCAGTGCCTCTTCCCCTGGGAAGGGACACATGCTGGAGTATCGAAATATGCTTGTAGACAACCTTAGTGGTCTTTTTCCCAAAGACAGCTGTGAGGCACACAGTGTGCATCACAGTTCTAGACTTCCAACCCAGCGAACATCAAGGCATCATCATAAAAACATTAGTAGCAGCAGCAGTGAAAGTGGCATATGCAATTTCTGTGAGGAGTTTCGCACAGAGATGGCAGCAGAGTAGATTTATTTTTTTGCCACACTATAGTGTATAGACACAGCGGTAAAGTAAAATTATTTGTTTAGCCTACAAATGGCAAAGAGATGAGTGCAGAGTACAATAATCAATAATGTTTGTGCACTAAAAATATCAGACACGACTGCAGAGTAAAATTTTTATTTATTGCCACATTACTCGTACAGACAGAGTGGTACAGTACATTTATTTTTTAGGCTCGAATTGACAAATAGATGGCTGCAGAGGAGATTTATTTTTTAGGGACACTACTCGGACAGACTCGGCTGATAGAGTACACAGAGGATCTTTGGCACAGTACTCCCACAGGTGTTGTTGCAGAGTACACACAGAGGCTTTTTGGCACAGTACCCCACAGGTGGGGGTGCAGAGTACACACAGTGGCTTTTTCACACTACTCCCACAGATATGGTTTGTAGAGAAAATACAGCGGCTTTTTGGTTCAGTCCTCCCATAGATTTGAGATGCAGAGTACACACAGTGGCTTTTTTTGGCATAGCACTAACACAGATATGGGAACAGTAAAATTATTTTTTTGGCCTTCAAATGGCAAAGAGATGGATGCAGAGTAAAATTACTTTTTTGACCTATAAATGGCAAAGAGATGGCAAAGAGTAGATTTATTTTTTAGAGACTCTACTCATACAGACATGGCTGCAGAATACACACGGCAGCTTTTTGGCACACTACTCCCACAGATATAGTTTGTAGAGAAAATACAGCGGCTTTTTGGTTCAGTCCTCCCATAGATATGAGATGCAGACAGGGCTGCCACTAGGAATTTCGGGGCCCCATACTGGCAAAATTTATAGGGCCCCATTGACACTCCACCCAGGCTCCACCCCCCAGTTACGCATCCACCCTAGCTCCTCCTCCACCACGCAAACCTTCCAAAATCCCTCCGCCCTTTCATGGAAAAACTTCACTTCTGTACCATGCCCTCACCAATGACACATTAACACCAATCACTCGATGAATATGCAGCATTTTGCTTGTTTAGTATAATACACCCCATAGTCATCCATATATTATAATGTGCACCACAGTCCTCCATATTGTAAAGTGTACACCCCATAGTCCTCCATATAATATAATGTATCCATAGTCCTCCATATAGTATAATACACTCCTAATAGCCCTCCATATATTAAAATATACTCAGTCATTCATAAAGTATAATACACTCCTCATAGTGCTCCATATAGTATAATGCACCACCATAGTCATCCATGTAGTACAATTCACTTCCCATAGTATAATGCACCCCATAGTTCTTCATATGGTATAATGTATTCCCCATAGTCCTCGATATAGTATAATGCAGCCCACATATAGTATAATGCAGTCACCTTATAGAGCAAAATGCAGCCACCCCACAGAGCATAATGCAGCCACCCCACAGAGTATAATGCAACCACCCCACAGAGTATAATGTAAACCCCCCATAGAATATAATTGAGCCCCCTTATATAGTATAATGTAGCCCCTCCATAAAATACAATGTAGCCCTCCTCATATAGTATAATGCAGCCCCATAGAATATAATGTAGTTCCCTCAAAGTATAATGAAGCCCCATACAATATAATCTAGCCCCCCCATAGAATACAATGTAGCCACCTCATACAGTATAATGTAGCCCCCTCATAAGAGTATGATGCAATCACCCCTCATAGAATATAATAAATACTAGCTGTTTCCAGCCAGCTAACGCTCGGCACACTCATTGCTATCTAATTAATGCGGCTGGTGATTAAACTAAAGTAAATAATGGCAACATTCAATAGCGCTTACGCAGGTGCTAAATGAAATTAAAATGAAGTTAATAACAATAATAATCATCAAAAATCTGAACAATACTAATGATACATTTTATTCACAGTGTAAAATCAAAAAGCAAACTGGATTCAGTAAGATGCTCGTGTGGTAATGTGTGGGGACGGAGCCTCGTGTGGTAATGTGTGGGGACGGAGCCTCGTGTGGTAATGTGTGGGGACGGAGCCTCGTGTGGTAATGTGTGGGGACGGAGCCTCGTGTGGTAATGTGTGGGGACGGAGCCTCGTGTGGTAATGTGTGGGGACGGAGCCTCGTGTGGTAATGTGTGGGGACAGAGCCTCGTGTGGTAATGTGTGGGGACGGAGCCTCGTGTGGTAATGTGTGGGGACTAGAGTTGAGCGATACTTTCCGATTTCCTAAAGTATCGGAATCGGAATGGTATCGCCGATATCACTAAAATATCGGCGATACCCGATACCGATACCGGAAGTCCCATGTAAGTCTATGGGAACAAAATATCGCAACTAAAAAAACCCCATTCTTTCCTTGTAAACACTAAATATACACACATAGAATACATATATATATATATACATGTCATTGTGACATATATATATATACATATATGTATAGTTTATACACTTCTACATAGTAAAATATCCTCTCTGATTCAATTGCCGGGTAAAGCCGGCTTCAGTGAAAAGACAGAAGCACCCGACATGAAATGACACTTGGTGTACATAGGGTTAACCATGTCTTTTCATGTCGTTTGCTATCTGATTTGCACAAACAATTAAATCAGTCTATGTGTGCAAAATTTCACACCTGTAGGGGTTAATTAAAGGTGTAAATTCGTTGTAAAAAAAAAACGGACTTTTTTGCTACGAATTTACACCTTTAATTAACCCCTACAGGTGTGAAATTTTGCACACATAGACTGATTTAATTGTTTGTGCAAATCAGATAGCAAACGACATGAAAAGACATGGTTAACCCTATGTACACCAAGTGTCATTTCATGTCGGGTTCTGCATTTTCACAAAAGCCGGCAATTGAATTAGCGGCTATTATACTATGTAGAAGTGTATGAACTACAAATATAAATATATATATATATATGTGTCACAAATTCAATGACATGTATATATATATGAGGTGTAAAATTGCTGAAAAAAAATGCGTGGGCTCCCGCCCTATTTTCGCAACCAGACAGACAAAGCCAGTGATGGGGGCAGATAATAATAGCCCAGAGAGGGACCATTATTTTTGCCCCCCCCCGGCTACTAACATCTGCCCCCAGACACCCTAGGAAAGACAAATCTATAATTAGATTCGCCCTTTCTGGCACTTTGCCCGTCTATTCCCATTGCCCTGTAGCGGTGGCGAATGGGTTAATATGGGGTTAAAGCCACCTTGCTATTGAAAGGTGACCTTAAGCCAGGTTAATAATTGAGAGCTGTCAATTAGACAACTATCAATTATTAATCCTATTGCATGAAATAAAAATAAAACACACACACTTTAATTAAAAATCATTTTAATGAAATAAAGACACATGTTTTTGACCATCTTTTATTTTACTGCAAAAACCATTTCCTGTAATAAAAATAAAATAAAAAAGCAAAATTATTCTTACCTATCCCATGCACAGTCAGGTCCCACGGTGTAATCCTTCAGAAAGGGTTAATGTTTACTGCAGGGACCGCAGCTAATGCTGCAGCCTCACAGTAAACCCCAAATGAATGAGTTCCTCTCCTGCCTGACAGGAGAGTAAAGGCTGGGTGTCACATAACGATACACCAGCGATCCCGACAACGATATGCACTTGTCAGGATCGCTGGTGTATCGCTACATGATCGCTGCTGAGCTGCCAAACAGGCAGCTCAGGCAGCGATCTGGGACAGCGACACTGCGGGTAACATCGCTTAAGGGCCCGTCTCACATAGCGATATCGCTACCGAGATCGCTGCTGAGTCACTAGTTTTGTGACGCAGCAGCGAGCTCACCAGCGATATCGCTGTGTGTGACATTCAGCGACGATCAGCCCCCCTGCCGGGTATCGCTGATCGTCGCAGAAATGTCAGGACCTTTTTTTGATCGCTGGTTTCCCTCTGACAGGCACGCATCGCTGCGTGTGACAGGCGGGAGACCAGCGATCCGCTGGTAACCAAGGTACACAGCGGGTTTCCAGGCACCGCGCAGCACTTGGAAACCCGCTGTGTACCTTGGATACCAGCTCCCTGCATCAGGGCGCTGGTATCCAAGGTACACAGCGGGTTTCTAGGCACAGCCCCGCGCCTGGAAACCCGCTGTGTACCTTGGTTACCAGCGGATCGCTGGTCTCCCGCCTGTCACACGCAGCGATGCGTGCCTGTCAGCGGGAAACCAGCGATCAAAAAAAGGTCCTGACATTTCAGCGACGATCAGCGATACCCGGCAGGGGGGCTGATCGTCGCTGAATGTCACACACAGCGATATCGCTGGTGAGCTTGCTGCTGCGTCACAAAACTAGTGACTCAGCAGCGATCTCGGTAGCGATATCGCTATGTGAGACGGGCCCTTAAGTGGAAAGCTTAATTGATTGCTTTCCACTTTCACTTCAGGTCAGCCAGGGACACAATCAGTGACGTCAGAGGGAACTGATTAACAAAAATAGGGGTTCCCTTCGAAAAAAAATTGGCGTGGGGTCCCCCCTATTTTTGTTAACCAGCCAGATGAAGCAGACCGCTGAGGCCTGGATTTTCAGGCTGTTAAGGAGCCAAGATCCATGGACCTTGCCAGCCTGATAATACCAGGCCACAGCAGTCTGTATATCTTGGCTGATTAACAAAAATAGGGGTTCCCTTCGAAAAAAAATTGGCGTGGGGTCCCCCCTATTTTTGTTAACCAGCCAGATGAAGCAGACCGCTGAGGCCTGGATTTTCAGGCTGTTAAGGAGCCAAGATCCATGGACCTTGCCAGCCTGATAATACCAGGCCACAGCAGTCTGCATATCTTGGCTGATTAACAAAAATAGGGGATCCCCTCGAAAAAAATTGGCATGGGGTCCCCCTATTTTTGTTAACCAGCCAGATGAAGCAGACCGCTGAGGCCTGGTTTTTTCAGGCTGGTAAGGATCCAATATCCATGGACCTTGCAAGCCTGATAATACCAGGCCACAGCAGTCTGCTTAGCTTGGCTGGTTAACAAAAATAGGGGATCCCCTCGAAAAAAAAACGGCGTGGGGATCCCCCCTATTTTTGTTAACCAGCCAAGTAAAATGCAGACTGCTGCGGCCTGGTATTAAAAGACTGTCAAGGCCCATGGATTTTGGCCCTCAACAGCCTGATAATACCAGGCTACAGCAGCCCCACATTTGGCGCATCAAAAGATGTGCCAATTGTGGCACTTTACCCGGCTCTTCCCACTTGCCCTGTAGCGGTGGCAAGCGGGGTAATAAGGGGTTAATGTCACCGTTGATTGCACGGTGACAATAAGCCCGGTTAATAATGGAGAGGCGTCAATAAGACACCGATCCATTATTAATCCCAAAGTTATTAAATGCATAAAAAAAAGACAAAGCAAGAAAAAAGTATTTTAATGAAATAAAAGAGACAACACAGTTTTCATTTCTTTTATTACTCTCTCATTCCTGCGACGCCATCGATCTCCTGTAAAAAAATAAAAAAAACAAACCAACAGTATACCACCTGTCCGACGCAGTCCATAACGACAGTCCCACGACGATCCAACTCTGCTACATCGCAATGACAGGCAGAGCCTGTCATCGCGACGCAGCACAGCTGATTACCTGCTTCCCCGGCGGTGACGTCATCGGACTGACTGCTTTACGGCCGGGATTACCCAGCAGTCACTGCAGTTATCGCGAGAAACTGCATGTGACCGCCGGGGAAAGAAGATTGCGGCCATGAAGCAGTGCAGGACGTGACCGCCGGAGATCTTCTGCCAGGTAAGTGCCGCTGACTCCTGACAGACCCGACCGACGGACACTGACAGTGACAGTGACAATCCCGATTCCGGTATCCGATAAGACGAAAATATCGGAACTCGGAATCGGAATTCCGATACAGCCAATATCGGCCGATACCCGATATTTGCAGTATCGGAATGCTCAACCCTAGTGGGGACGGAGTCTTGTGTGATAATGTGTGGGGATGGAGTCTTGTGTGATAATGTGTGGGGACGGAGCCTCGTGTGGTAATGTGGAGGGACGGAGCCTCGTGTGGTAATGTGGGGGAACGGAGCCTCGTGTGGTAGTGTGGGGGACAGAGCCTCGTGTGGTAATGTGTGGGGACAGAGCCTCGTGTGGTAATGTGTGGGACGGAGCCTCATGTGGTAAGGTTGTGGGACGGAGCCTCGTGTGGTCATGTGGGGGAACGGAGACTCATGTGTTAATGTGTGGGACGGAACCTCGTGTGTTAATGTGGGGAACGGAGACTCATGTGTTAATGTGGGGTAACGGAGCCTCGTGTGTTAATGTGGGGGAACGGAGCCTCGTGTGGTAATGTGGGGGACGGAGCCTCGTGTGTTAATGTGGGGGAACGGAGCCTCGTGTGGTAATGTGGGGTAACGGAGCCTCGTGTGTTAATGTGGGGGAACGGAGCCTCGTGTGGTAATGTGGGGGGACGGAGCCTCGTGTGTTAATGTGGGGGAACGGAGCCTCGTGTGGTAATGTGGGGGATGGAGCCTCGTGTGGTAATGTGTGGGGACGGAGCCTCATGTGGTAAGGTGTGGGGACGGAGCCTCGTGTGGTCATGTGTGGGGACGGAGCCTCGTGTGTTAATGTGGGGAACGGAGACTCGTGTGTTAATGTGGGGGAACGGAGCCTCGTGTGTTAATGTGGGGGAACGGAGCCTCGTGTGGTAATGTGGGGGGACGAAGCCTCGTGTGTTAATGTGGGGGAACGGAGCCTCGTGTGGTAATGTGGGGGGACGGAGCCTCGTGTGTTAATGTGGGGGAACGGAGCCTCGTGTGGTAATGTGTGGGGACAGAGCCTCGTGTGTTAATGTGGGGGAACGGAGACTCGTGTGTTAATGTGGGGGAACGGAGCCTCGTGTGTTAATGTGGGGGAACGGAGCCTCGTGTGATAATGTGGGGGGACGGAGACTCGTGTGTTAATGTGTGGGGACGGAGCCTCGTGTGTTAATGTGGGGGAACGGAGACTCATGTGTTAATGTGGGGTAACGGAGCCTCGTGTGTTAATGTGGGGGAACGGAGCCTCGTGTGGTAATGTGGGGGGACGGAGCCTCGTGTGTTAATGTGGGGGAACGGAGCCTCGTGTGGTAATGTGGGGTAACGGAGCCTCGTGTGTTAATGTGGGGGAACGGAGCCTCGTGTGGTAATGTGGGGGGACGGAGCCTCGTGTGTTAATGTGGGGGAACGGAGCCTCGTGTGGTAATGTGGGGGGATGGAGCCTCGTGTGGTAATGTGTGGGGACGGAGCCTCATGTGGTAAGGTGTGGGGACGGAGCCTCGTGTGGTCATGTGTGGGGACGGAGCCTCGTGTGTTAATGTGGGGGAACGGAGACTCGTGTGTTAATGTGGGGGAACGGAGCCTCGTGTGTTAATGTGGGGGAACGGAGCCTCGTGTGGTAATGTGGGGGGACGAAGCCTCGTGTGTTAATGTGGGGGAACGGAGCCTCGTGTGGTAATGTGGGGGACGGAGCCTCGTGTGTTAATGTGGGGGAACGGAGCCTCGTGTGGTAATGTGTGGGGACAGAGCCTCGTGTGGTAATGTTTGGGGACAGAGCCTCATGTGGTAAGGTGTGGGGACGGAGCCTCGTGTGGTCATGTGTGGGGACGGAGCCTCGTGTGTTAATGTGGGGGAACGGAGACTCGTGTGCTAATGTGGGGAACGGAGCCTCGTGTGATAATGTGTGGGGACAGAGCCTCGTGTGGTAATGTGTGGGGACAGAGCCTCGTGTGGTAATGTGTGGGGACGGAGCCTCGTGTGGTAAGGTGTGGGGACATAGCCTTGTGTGGTAATGTGTGGGGACAGAACCTCGTGTGGTAATGTGTGGGGACGGAGCCTCGTGTGGTAATATGTGGGGACGGAGCCTCGTGTGGTAATGTGGGGGACGGAGCCTCGGGTGGTAATGTGTGGGGACGGAGCCTCGTGTGGTAATGTGTGTGGACATAGCCTCGTGTGGTAATATGTGGGGACGGAGCCTCGTGTGGTAATTTTGGGGGGACGGAGCCTCGTGTGGTAATGTGTGGGGACGGAGCCTCGTGTGGTATTGTGTGGGGACGGAGCCTCGTGTGGTATTGTGGGAGGCGGGATTATGTGTGGTAATGTGTGGGGGGCGGGATTATGTGTGGTAATGGGGTGGGGGGCAGGATTATGTGTGGTGATGTGGTGGGGGCCGGGATTATGTGTGGTGATGTGGTGGGGGGTGGAATTGTGTGTGGTAATGTGGTGGGGGGGCGGGATTATGAGTGATAATGTGGTGGGGCGGGATTATGAGCGGTAATGTGGTGGGGTGTGGGATTATGAGCGGTAATGTGGTGGGGGGCGAGATTATGAGCGGCAATGTGGTGGGGTGCGGGATTATATGTGGTAATGTGGTGGGGGGCAGGATTATGTGTAGCAATGTGGTGGGGGGTTGGATTATGTGTGGTAATGTGGTGGGGGGGTGGGATTATGTGTGGTGATGTGGTGGGGGGCCGGATTATGTGTGGTGATGTTGTGGGGGACCGGGATTATGTGTGGTGATGTGGTGGGGGGCGGGAATATGTGTGGTGATGTGGTGGGGGGGTGGGATTATGTGGTGGTGGGCGGGATTATGAGGGGTAATGTGGTGAGGGGCGGGATTACGTGTGGTAATGTGGTGGGGGCAGGATTATGAGTTGTAATGTGGTGGGGGGGCGGGATTATGAGCGGTAATGTGGTGGGGGGCGGGATTATTGTGGTAATGTGGTGGGGCGGGATTATGAGTGGTAATGTGGTGGGGGGGTGGGATTATGAGCAGTAATGTGGTGGGGGGGCGGGATTATGTGTGGTAATGTGGTGGCGGGCAGGATTGTGTGTGGTGATGTGGTGGGGGAGGGGGATTGTATGTGGTGATGTGGGGGGTGGAATTGTGCGTGGTGATGTGGTGGGGGGATGGAATTGTGTGTGGTGATGTGGTGTGGGGGCGGGGTTAAGAGCAGTAATGTGTTGGGGGGCGGGATTATGAGCAGTAATGTGGTGGGGGGCGGGATTATGTGTAGTAATGTGGTGGGGTGGCGGGATTATGAGAGGTCATGTGGTGGGAGGGCGGGATTATGAGCTATAATGTGGTGGGGGGGTGGGATTATGAGCAGTAATGTGGTGGGGGGGCGGGATTATGTGTGGTAATGTGGTGGGGGGCTGTATTATATGTGGTAATGTGGTGGCGGGTGGGATTATGTGTGGTAATGTGGTGGGGGGTGGGATTATGTGTGGTGATGTGGTGGGGGGCCGGGATTATGTGTGGTAATGTGGTGGGGGGCCGGGATTGTGTGTTGTGATGTGGTGGGGGGCCGGGATTATGTGTGGTAATGTGGTGGGGGGCCGGGATTGTGTGTGGTGATGTGTTTGTGTGTGGCAATGTGGTGGGGGGCCAGGATTGTGTGTGGTTATGTGGTGGGGGCGGGATTATGTGTGGTAATGTGGTGGGGGGCAGGATTATGTGTGGTAAAGTGGTGGCGGGGCGGGATTATGTGTGGTAATGTGGTGGGGGGGCGGGATTGTGTGTTGTAATGTGGTGTGGGCGGGATTATGTGTGGTGATGTGTTTGTGTGTGCAATGTGGTGGGGGGCGGGATTATGTGTGGTAATGTGGTGGGGGCGGGATTATGTGTGGTAATGTGGTGTGGGCGGGATTGTGTGTGGTGATGTGTTTGTGTGTGGCAATGGGTGGGGGGGCGGGATTGTGTGTGGTAATGTGGTGGGGGCGGGATTGTGTGTGGTACTGTGGTGGGGGGTGGGATTATGTGTGGTGATGTGGTTGGGGGCGGGATTGTGTGTGGTAATGTGGTGTAGGCGGGATTATGTGTGGTAATGTGGTGGGGCGGGATTGTGTGTGGTAATGTGGTGGGGGCGGAGCTACTGTGCAGGGGGCGGGATTAGCGAGTAATCACGATGCCTCTTATATATATAGATAATACAGCCCCCCATAGAATATAATGTATCCCCGAATAGAATATCATACAGCCCGCCTCCCCAAAGGAATATAACGTAGCCCCCATAGTATATAACACAGCCACAAAGTATATAACACAGCCACATAGTATATAACACAGCCACCCTATAAAATATGATATATCTTCCAATAGTATATAACACAGCCAACATAGTATATAGCACGGCTCACATAGTATATCGCGCAGCGCACATAGTATATAGCTCGGCCCACATAGTATATAGCAGGGCCCACATAGTATATAGCAGGGCCCACATAGTATATAGCAGGGCCCACATAGTATACAGCAGGGCCCACGTAGTATGTAGCGCAGCCCACATAGTATATAGCGTGGCCCAAATAGTATATTGCAGGGCCCACATAGTATACAGCAGGGCCCAAATAGCATATTGCAGGGCCCACATCGTATATAGCACGGCCCACATAGTATAAAGCAGGGCCCACATAGTATATAGCAGGGCCCACATAGTATAGCAGGGCCCACATTGTACAGCAGAGCCCACATAATATACGGCAGGGCACACATAGTATAAGGCAGGGCCCACATAGTGTACGGCGTGGCCCACATAGTATATAGCAGGGCCCACATAGTATATAGCAGGGCCCACATTGTACAGCAGGGCCCACATAGTATATAGCAGGGCCCACATAGTATATAGCAGGGCCAACATAGTATATAGCAGGGCCCACATTGTACAGCAGGGCCCACATAGTATACGGCAGGGCCCACATAGTGTACAGCGTGGCCCACATAGTATATAGCAGGGCCCAGATTGTACAGCAGGGCCCACACAGTATACGGCAGGGCCCACATAGTATATAGCAGGGCCCACATAGTGTACAGCAGGGCCCACATTGTACAGCAGGGCCCACATAGTATACGGCAGGGCCCACATAGTGTACAGCGTGGCCCACATAGTATATAGCAGGGCCCAGATTGTACAGCAGGGCCCACACAGTATACGGCAGGGCCCACATAGTATATAGCAGGGCCCACATAGTGTACAGCAGGGCCCACATGTACAGCAGGGCCCACATAGTATACAGCAGGGCCCAAATAGTATATAGCAGGGCCCACATTGTACAGCAGGGCCCACATAGTATACGGCAGGGCCCACATAGTATATAGCAGGCCCACAGTGTACAGCGTGTCCCACATAGTGCACAGCGTGGCCCACATAGAATATAGTAGGGCCCACATTGTACAGCAGGGCCCACATAGTATATAGCAGGGCCCACATTGTACAGCCCTCATCTCTCCTCCCCACCCCCCAGGAATGGCCCCACAGCAGTACTCACTGACAGCTTTATAAAAAAAAAACACTCCTCACCTTCTCCTCGTGCCAGCGCTGCTCCCGGCTCCTGTCTCCTGCTCTGCCAGGCACACAGTGAGTGAGCGATGACGTCATCGCGCATGCGCTGTGTCAGAGACAGAGTGGGGAATGATGGGAGAGGGAGTGTCAGTTGACGCTCTCTCCTCCATCATTGCTTTGAACTGTACCGGCAGACGCCGGTACAGTTCAAAGCAGCGGCTGGGGGAGTCGGCGCTGGGGGCAGGCGGGCTCCCCTGCCTTACAGGGGCCCCCATAGCGTAGCGGCTGCGTGATGTGCCGCTAACTGGGGGCCCCTTGGGGAGCAGGGAGAGCCTCAAAATGTTGGGGGCCCCCGGACCTGAGTGCGGACCGGCGTGCTCGGGCGGCTGGCCCCCCCAATCACCGGGCCCCATACCGCAGTAAGGGTTGTCATGCCCTGATGGCGGCCCTGGATGCAGAGTGCACACAGCGGCTTTTTGGCACAGTACTCCCACAGATATGGGTGCAGAGTACACACAGAGGCTTTTTGGCACAGTACTCCTACAGGCTGGGTTGCAGAGTACACACAGCGGCTTTTGACACAGTACTCCAATAGATATAATAGATAAAAAAAATAAAATAAAGATTATTATTATATTATTATTAGATATGGGTTGTAGAATACACACAGCTGCTTTTTGGTACAGTACCCCTACAGATCAACTGTTCGTTGGTAAAAAAAAAAAAAAACAGATGAATGGTTGTGCTGGACTTTCTTTTTTATTTACCTTTTTTCTTTTTCTATTACTCCTGTAGATATGTGTATGGAGAATTAACAGCAGATTTTTGGCACA
>JARQOD010001709.1:55135-91598 GCA_033576555.1 Oophaga sylvatica | reverse complement strand
GATGTCTTTGGGCGACAACAGACACACCGTGGAGGAACTGGCCGACTACTTGCAGCGAGAAACTGAGTCATGGCTGGGCAGTCTACATCTTGAGCCAGGCAAGGTAATCAGTGATAACAGACGTAATTTTGTGGCGGCCATAGCCCTGGCAAAACTCAGACACATACCTTGCCTGGCTCACACCTTGAACCTGGTGGTGCAGTGCTTCATAAATAATTATCCGGCGTTACCAGCCCTGCTCCATAAGGTGCGAAGACTGTGCTCACACATCCGTCGCTCGCCCGTAGACTCCAGTCGTATGCAGAGGCTGCAGCGATCGCTTATCCTCCCCACAACTTTAGCCAAATAACCCCTAGTTTTCAATGCTTTACTATTATTATAAAGTAAATTAAGGTTGACAAGCTTAAGTAATAAGAATTGATGTCGTTGGCATTGAAATGGGCACTGTAGGTGTGTTTACTGTCCTCCACTCACTGCCGACTTTTATTCCCCATTGACTTGCATTGGGGTCGGGTTTCGTTTAAGTCGAAACTATGACTTTTGCCATTAGTTAGTCGGCCGATTTCGTTCAACACGACTTTTGGTAAAGTCGGATGGTCCGAAACCCGACTCGACCCTCCCGGAGACAAAGTTGCTCATTTCTAGTGTTTAATTAAACTGATAGGACTTGATTTGTAAAGGCACACACCTGTCTATATAAGTCCTCACAGCTCACAGTGAATGTCAGACCAAATGAAAATCATGAGGTCAAAGGAACTGGCCAAGGAGCTCAGAGACCGAATTGTGGCAAGGCACAGATCTGACCAAGGTTAAAAAAGAATTTCTGCAGTTCTCAAGGTTCCTAAGAGCACAGTGGTCTCCATAATCCTTAAATGGAAGACGCTTGGGACCACTTAGAAGACTTCCTAGATCGGACCGTCCAGCCAAACTGAGCAATCGTGGGAGAAGAGCCTTGGTGAGAGAGGTAAAGAAGAACCCCAAGATCACTGTGGCTGAGCTCCACAGATGAATTAGGGAGATGAGAGAAAGTTCCACAAAGTCAACTATCACTGCAGCCCATCACCAGTCGGGCCTTTATGGCAGAGTGGTCCGACAGAAGCATCTCCTCAGTGCAAGACGTATGAAAGCCTGCATAGAGTTTGCTAAAAAACACATGAAGGACTCCCAGACTATGAGAAATAAGATTCTCTGGTCTGATGAGACGAAGATAGAACTTTTTGGTGATAATTCTATGTGGTATGTGTGGAGAAAACCAGGCACTGCTCATCACCTGCCCAATACAATCCCAACAGTGAAACATGGTGGTGGCAGCATCATGATATGGGGGTGTTTTTCATCTGCAGGGACAGGACGACTGGTTGCAATTGAAGGAAAATGAACGCAGCCAAGTTCAGAGATATCCTGGATGAAAACCTCTTCCAGAGTGATCTGGACCTCAGACTTGGCTGAAGGTTCACCTTCCAACAAGACAATGACCCTAAGCACACAAATAAAATAGCAAAGGAGTGGCTTTAGAACAACTCAGTGACCATGCTTGACTGGCCTAGCCAGAGCCCTTACCTAAACCCAATTGAGCATCTCTGGAGAGATGTTAAAATGGCTGTCCACCAACGTTCACCATCCAAACTGACAGAACTGGAGAAGATCTGCAAGGACGAATGGCAGAGGATCCCCAAATCAAAGAAGACTCATGGCTGTACTAGCTCAAAAGGGTGCTTCTACTCAATACTGGGCAAAGGGTCTGAATACTTATGACCATGTGATATTTCAGTTTTTCTTTTTTAATAAATTTGCAAAAATTTCTACATTTCTGATTTTTTCAGTCAAGATGGGGTACAGATTGTACATTAATGAGAAAAAAAATGAACTTTTTTGAATTTAACAAATGGCTGCAATTAAACAAAGAGTGAAAAACGTATAGGGGTATTTGTTAGGGTTCGATTTCCCGCTGCTGCACAAGGGGAGTCTCGAACCCGTCCCGCTGCGGTCTCCCATTCATCTCCGGCCACAGTGGAGCCTGCTCAGCAGAGGCGTCAGTCCAGGCGTCTTGCCCACTCCACTACTGGGCAGTGACTTGTTGCTGTCTTTCCTGGATCTGCTATTATAGCCAATGCTGGAGCAGACGTCTTTGGGACAAAGTACTGCATTTTCCCTTCTGAGCATGCCCAGAGTGAGATCTCTCATTGGAGATCAGGGGTCACATGCTCAGGTGCTGCAGCAGCTCCTATTGGCCCGCCAGGAAGGCCCTGTTACTACTAGTCTTCTGGAACAGGTTTCTCATTGGTCCTTGTTCCTGGAAGGTCCTGTTGCTGTTACTATAAAAGGGTAGCATGGCTGGGCCGCCATGCGCTAATATCAACCATTGTATGCTATGCGCCAGTGTGGTCATGCATGTGTGTGGTTAGGGACCCGGCTGAAATAAGCCACTAGAATACCGACTTAATCGGTGAGGAGTTTGGTGTGCTAGCTGGTCAGGGTCGGTGTCCTAGATGCCCTAGATTACCGGCATAACCGGTGAGGAGTTTGATTGCCGTATTCAGGGTCTGGCGTTCAGACGCCATAGATTGCGGGTGACTCCCGCGAGGACATTAGCGCATGACCACGTATTATGCTCGCTTAGCAATTAACCGTGTACCTGAGAGCCTGACAGGACACGGTACTTTTTCTCAGCGGCTCTGTGACGTAACAGGGTTCGCTTTAGACGCTAGACAGCGCCCTAGCGTTTTACTTTGTGGCTCACTGAAGTTAAGTGAGTTCGCACCTATCGCCATATAGCGCTGTGGCATCCCGTTAGCGGCTCTGGGATTAACAGAGTTCGCACTTACTGCCACAACGCGCTATGGCGTTTATTTTTGCAACTCTGCGGGATAACAGAGTTTGCTACTTTCGCCATCTTATTAGCAGCGGGCTTCGCCTGCACGGTGGACCCCGGGCTGCGAACGCACCTCTCTATTATATCTATTAGGTGCGTTCCGCAGACCCTAACATAATATTAGCGCCAGGGTCTGGCTAGTAAAATGGCGGATGACCAGCGTCTAAGGCAGTACATCCAGCAGCTGGAGGGTAGGTTGGCGGCTATTGAGCGCACAACCTCAGCTGTGGATATTACCGCAGTCGCTGTTCAGGCTGCTAGCGTGGCTGCAGCCAGTTTGTCCTCTGCTACCTCTGTCCCTACATTATCCCACCTCCCGCTTCCTGACAAGTTTGCTGGTGACAGCAAGCAATGTCGGGGATTCGTGAGTCAGTGCTCTATACAGCTCGAGCTTCTGGCTGCACTTTTCCCAACGGATCGGGCACAAGTGGGTTTTGTACTGTCTCTACTCTCGGGCAGAGCGTTGGAGTGGGCAACACCGCTGTGGGAGCGTGACGATCGTGTGGTGCGGAGTGCTCCTCGGTTTTTGGAGGCTCTGAAAAATGTCTTTTTAGGACCTCAGGTCACGCACGATACGGCACTCCAACTGCTGACAATGTCACAGGGATTGTCCATGGTCAGCCAGTTCTCAGTCCAATTTCGGACTTTGGCTTCTGAATTAGAGTGGCCAGATAAAGTTCTTATTCCAGTGTTCTGGAGAGGACTGGCAGACCATGTAAAGGACGCTTTGGCTACCAGAGAGATTCCTGCCACACTGGAGAAACTCATTTCTATATCTACCCGCATCGACCTCCGTTTTCACGAGTGGAGGTTAGAGCGGACCCAGTGTAGGCAGAGGTTTTGGCTGGCACCCACCTTTGCCAAACCTTTGGAATTTCCCGTTCGGGCATCTGACTCCCCAGAGACCGTGGAGAATACTCGAGTGGGATCTAAGTCTCGGACCACTCGAGTATCCGTGGTCTGTAGAGTGTGTCAGCAGCCAGGACATTATGCCAACCGATGTCCCCAGCGAATAAGTAAACGGTCATATTCCGTGACCTTGGGTGCAGGGTCATTAGACGCGAGGGATTTTGCTCCGAAGATGCTCCTTAAAGGGTTAATCTCTCTAGGTTCATCCACCCTTCCCGCCAAGCTTTGTGTGGACTCTGGGGCAGAGGGGAATTTTATGTCCTCCTCCTTTGCCTCTCGCCATTCCATACCGCTGGTGACGCTCGCCGAGCCAATATCGGTGAGAGTGTTGAATGGAGCAATCCTGCCCTCACAAATCACCCACCAGACTGTCACTCTACCTCTGTCTATGTCTCCTTCACATCAGGAGAATATATCCCTCTTTGTTCTTCCTGAGGGAATAGATGAGGTTTTGTTGGGATTACCCTGGCTTCGCCACCACTCTCCCCATATTGAGTGGTCCTCTGGGAGAATACTGGGTTGGGGTGATCATTGCAGAGACAAATGTCTCAGAGAGGACATTCAGGTTTCCACAACGGAGATACCCATAGATCTTGATTCCCTTCCCAAGGTTTATCGGTCATACGCAGACGTATTCTCCAAAAAGGCAGCGGAGACTCTGCCGCCTCATCGCCCTTATGACTGTCCTATAGACCTCTTGCCTGGAACGGAGCCCCCTCGGGGAAGAGTATATCCTCTCTCTCTTCCTGAGACGGAGGCCATGTCACAATACATCCAGGAAAATCTGGCCAGAGGGTTTATTAGGAAGTCAGTGTCACCAGCAGGGGCAGGATTTTTCTTTGTGCAGAAGAAGAATGGAGAATTACGACCGTGTATAGACTATAGGGGTCTTAACGCCATTACCGTTAAGAACAAATATCCTTTGCCCCTAATATCTGAGCTCTTTGATAGGCTCCGGGGAGCAAGGGTATTTACTAAGCTGGATCTTCGTGGTGCCTATAACCTGATCCGCATCCGTGAGGGGGACGAATGGAAGACGGCGTTCAATACCAGAGATGGACATTACGAATATCTTGTGATGCCCTTCGGGCTCTGTAATGCTCCAGCCGTCTTCCAAGATTTCGTAAATGACATCTTCCGGGACATGCTTGCCACCTCTGTGGTAGTCTATCTGGATGACATTCTCATCTTTTCTCCAGATATGGACACCCACCGGAGAGATGTTTGCAGGGTCTTCGACCTCTTGCGGGCAAATTCCTTATATGCGAAGTTGGAGAAGTGTGTGTTTGAGCAGGAGTCTTTGCCATTCCTGGGCTATATCATCTCCACTCAGGGATTGGCTATGGATCCTGCCAAACTACAGGCTGTAATGGATTGGCAAGAACCCCACTCTCTTAAAGCGGTGCAGCGCTTTATGGGGTTCATTAATTACTATCGCCAATTCATTCCCCACTTCTCTACTTTGGTTGCTCCCTTGGTAGCCCTCACCAAGAAAGGAGTCAATCCCAAATTGTGGTCAGAGGAGGTCTCCAAGGCCTTTACTTCAATCAAGTCCCATTTTGCTAGTGCTCCTATCCTACATCGTCCCGAGGTTGATAAGCCTTTTATATTGGAGGTAGATGCCTTGTCCGTTGGTGCTGGAGCAGTCCTTTTTCAAAAGGATGCTCAAGGTCGTAAACATCCTTGCTTCTTCTTCTCCAAGACCTTCACACCTGCGGAGAGGAATTATTCCATTGGGGATAGGGAGTTGCTAGCCATGAAGTTGGCCTTTTCTGAGTGGAGACATCTCCTGGAGGGGGCTCGCTTTCCCTTCCAAGTGTTCACTGACCACAAAAATTTGGTCTATTTACAGACCGCCCAGCGGCTAAATTCCCGTCAGGCCAGATGGTCCCTGTTCTTCTCCCGATTCCATTTCACCCTCCATTTTCTCTCAGGGGAGAAGAACATTCGTGCTGATGCTCTGTCTCGCTCTGTGGTGTCCTCTGAGGAGGTGGAGGAGGAGCCTCGGCTGATTGTCCCCACAGAGAGCCTAAGAACTGTGGCCCCGGTTTCGCTTGAGTCTGTGCCTCCGGGCAAGACTTTTGTGCCCATCAATTTGCGACCGGAGGTTCTCTCTTGGGCACACTCGTCCAGGGTGGGTGGACATTTTGGGGCAAAGAGGACATCTGAGTTGCTGGCAAGGACATACTGGTGGCCACATATGGTCCGTGACGTCAGGGAATACGTTCAGGCATGCGTCTCCTGCGCCAAGAATAAGTCACCTCGACAACGGCCAGCTGGGTTACTCTTTCCTTTACCGGTGGCAGACAGGCCCTGGGAGATGGTCGGGATGGATTACCCATCTGGGTGATAACCGACCACTTCTCCAAAATGGTGCACTTGGTGCCGTTACCACGGTTACCGTCTGCACGGGCCTTGCCAGCATTATTCATTAGGCATATTTTCCGCCTACACGGTATGCCAGACAAAATTGTCAGTGATCGAGGTCCCCAGTTTGCGTCTCGGTTCTGGAGAGAGCTGTGTCGTTTACTCAGCATTGAGTTGAATCTCTCCTCTGCATACCATCCCGAGACGAATGGGTTGGTAGAGAGGGCCAACCAGACCTCGGTCACATACTTGCGACATTTTGTCTCTGCCAGGCAGGATGACTGGCATCCTTGCTACCGTGGGCTGAGTTTGCTCTAAATAATGCTGTGGCTGACTCCACCGGACAGACCCCATTCCTCCTGAACTACGGTCAGCATCCGCGGGTACCAGTGCCTATGCCCGTGTCTTCCGCCGATTCCAGGGTGGCAGACTGGGCTGTGGAGGCACGGGACATTTGGGACCGCACTCAGGATGCCATTCAGGCCTCCAAAGAGAGGATGAGGTCTTCGGCGGATGCCCATCAGCGCCCCGCTCCTACGTTTGCTCCGGGTGACCTAGTGTGGCTTTCTGCCCAAAACATCAGGCTACGGGTAGAGTCCACCAAGTTGGCACCTCGCTTTTTGGGCCCCTTTAAAGTTCTTGAGCAGGTGAACCCGGTAGTTTACCGCCTAGCCCTTCCGCCTCGCCTTGGTATCACTGACACCTTTCACGTATCCCTCTTGAAACCCGTGGCCATTTCCCGGTTTTCCGAGTCATCTGCTGGGACGTCGGGTTCATCTACCGATGATCATGAGGTGAACGCCACTGTTGGGTGCAAGGTGGTACGAGGCAAAAAATTTTATTTGGTGGATTGGAGGGGTTATGGGCCTGAGGATAGATCCTGGGAGCCTGCCAAGCACGTTCACGCTCCGCGGCTCGTCGCTGACTTTGAGCGCAGTGAGGCCCAGAGAAGGGAGGGCCCTAGGAGGGGGGGTAATGTTAGGGTTCGATTTCCCGCTGCTGCACAAGGGGAGTCTCGAACCCGTCCCGCTGCGGTCTCCCATTCATCTCCGGCCACAGTGGAACCTGCTCAGTAGAGGCGTCGGTCCAGGCGTCTTGCCCACTCCACTACTGGGCAGTGACTTGTTGCTGTCTTTCCTGGATCTGCTATTATAGCCAATGCTGGAGCAGACGTCTTTGGGACAAAGTACTGCATTTTCCCTTCTGAGCATGCCCAGAGTGAGATCTCTCATTGGAGATCAGGGGTCACATGCTCAGGTACTGCAGCAGCTCCTATTGGCCCGCCAGGAAGGCCCTGTTACTACTAGTCTTCTGGAACAGGTTTCTCATTGGTCCTTGTTCCTGGAAGGTCCTGTTGCTGTTACTATAAAAGGGTAGCATGGCTGGGCCGCCATGCGCTAATATCAACCATTGTATGCTATGCGCCAGTGTGGTCATGCATGTGTGTGGTTAGGGACCCGGCTGAAATAAGCCACTAGAATACCGACTTAATCGGTGAGGAGTTTGGTGTGCTAGCTGGTCAGGGTCGGTGTCCTAGATGCCCTAGATTACCGGCATAACCGGTGAGGAGTTTGATTGCCGTATTCAGGGTCTGGCGTTCAGACCCATAGATTGCGGGTGACTCCCGCGAGGACATTAGTGCATGACCACATATTATGCTCGCTTAGCAATTAACCGTGTACCTGAGAGCCTGACAGGACACGGTACTTTTTCTCAGCGGCTCTGTGACGTAACAGGGTTCGCTTTAGACGCTAGACAGCGCCCTAGCGTTTTACTTTGTGGCTCACTGAAGTTAAGTGAGTTCGCACCTATCGCCATATAGCGCTGGGGCATCCCGTTAGCGGCTCAGGGATTAACAGAGTTCGCACTTACTGCCACAACGCGCTATGGCGCTTATTTTTGCGACTCTGCGGGATAACAGAGTTCGCTACTTTCGCCATCTTATTAGCAGCGGGCTTCGCCTGCACGGTGGACCCCGGGCTGCGAACGCACCTCTCTATTATATCTATTAGGTGCGTTCCGCAGACCCTAACAGTATTAATACTTTCCGTACCCAGTGTATATAGGCAAATAAAAAATCAAAGATAAGTCAAACCCTTATTATTAGACCTCAGAGGAAAAGATTAGTGACATTCCAATGTTGGTTTATATTAGAAATTCGGAAGAAATATATTCTTTGTGAATTTATTTATTCTTTAGCTCGGGATACCAAGACCCGATATATGGAAATTCAGAGAAATAAAAGAAAAATGTATGTTTTTCAATTCTATAGCACATGCTAAGTTATGAAAAAAGAGGAAATAAAGGAAAAATATCACATATCCGGAATCCTTTATATAAAAATTAAAAAGTATCACAATTCTTTATGACTCACAGAGTATATTACACGCCAAAGAAATGTAACAAGTTGGGGATTTTTGGTTAATTCTAAATGTCCAATGTATCAAATGCATGTATCATATAATTGGGGAAAGTGTTCTCATCTACTGTATATACAATGGTGCTTTAAAGTTTGTGTACTCTTCAAAATTTTACATATTTCTGAATAAATTTGACCGAAAAGTACATCAGATTTTCACACAGGTTCTAAGAGTAAATATAGAGAACTAAATCAAAGAAATGAGCTATCAAAAATATTAGAATTATTTATTTTTTTATTGAGGAAAATAATCTGATATCGCATGTTTGATTGACCCCGTTGTGCAATTGTAACTGCATCTAGCATGTATATTTTCCAGTAACTGTTGATTAGTCTTGCATATTCTCTTGGATACATTATAGCCCATATCTTCCTACAAAAACACATTCAACTGTTAAAGAAGCACTCCTCCCATAAAAATTGTTATCCTCTTAATATATTTCAATCATCATATCATATAATACTGTGTACTTACAATTGCTCATTTTGCCCTTCTACCTAGACAATTCTTCTCTTTTCCATTATGCGACACTAAAAACTGATTAGCTGCATCCTTCTAAGCTCTATGTAGAAACAGGAGGTCAATTTTCCTTGTAGGATTAATAAGTCACTGCAAAAGTCCCTGGCAGGGGGAGGAGTGATAAACGCAGGGACAAGACACTTCCTGTTTCTACATAGAGCAGAAAAGAGATAGGAATTACCTAGGTAGAAAGGCACAAAGAGAAATTGTAAGTACACGGTGCTATGTAGTATGATGATTGCAATATATTAACAGGATAAAAACTTTGATGGGAGTGCTTCTTTAAGTTGGAGGGTTTTCTCCCATGAACTATTGGCTTCATGTCCTTCTACAACAATCCAATACAAATAAGGTAAAAGACTTTGACTTTGCCCTACTAAAACTCTAAGGCTAAGTGCACACGTTGAGGATTCTTAGCGTTTTCACTGCATTTTTTGCGGCGAAAACGCTGCGAAAATGAGGCAAAAACGCTTACCCAACGCAACTCATTATATCCTATGGGATTCCGCAATGATGTGCACATGCTGCGCTTCTTTCCGTGGTGCAACCGCATCGCAGAAAAAAGGCAGCATGCTCATTCTTTTTCCGGAATCGCGGAGATTCCGCCACCATAGGAATGCATTGAACCGCTTACTTTCCGCATGTGGCTATGCCCACCATGAGCAAAGTAAGCGGTTCATGTGTGGATGGTACCCAGGGTCTGGAAGAGAGGTGACTCTCCTCCAGGCCCTGGGTACCATATCCCTGTGAAAACAATAATTAAAATAAAAAATAATGATATTCTCACCTTCTGGCGGCCCCCGCAGCCTTCCCACCTCTCAGCGACGCTCCCGGCCAATCCAGTTCCCAGTAATGCATTGCGAGAATCACCCCAGATGACGTAGCGGTCTCACATTGATGCTACGTCATCTGGGGTCATTGTCGCTATGCATCCTTGGGAACGGGATTGGCCGGGAGCGTCGCTGAGGCCCAGGAAGGCTGAGGGGGCCGCCGGAAGGTGAGAATAGCACGATTTATTATTTTTTTTATTATTTTTACATTAGATCTTTTTACTATGGATGTGGCATAGGCAGCATCAATAGTAAAAAGTTGGTCACACTTGTCAAACACTATGTTTGACTCGTGTGACCAACCTGTCAATCAGTTTTCCAAGCGATGCTACAGATCGCTTGGAAAACGCTAGCATTCCGCAAGCTAAAAATACGCTTGCAAAACGCTAGTTTTTAGCGGGAATACGAATACCAATAAAAATGCGTATTTCCCGCGGCAGGGAGGTGCAGGATTGCCGCGGAAATTACCACGGCAATTCCGCAACGTATACACTTAGCCTAACTTTTTTCTTTATTAACCATGTTTTTTGCAGAATGACTTGTATCCTTTGGGTCATTATTTTGCAGTACAACTCATGATCTCCTGAAGTTCCCAACGTTATACTTTAGAATTTACTGGTATAATTCAGATTTCATTGTACTATCAAACAAAGATACCCAAGAAAACTGACGTTGATCAGTACATCCAAAAAATAGATAAAATCTGTTTTCCTGTTAGCAGTAGTTGAAACTACATCCATTGCATACAAACGACAGATATGGTCATTCACTGCACGTTGAGCGTTTTAGTTACTCATTTTTAAAGCGAACGTGTCACCAGGTTTGGCCGATATGAGGTAAGGCAATTGCCTTTCAGGTCAGATATATTGTATAGTATTCTATAATGCTGTATATAAGCCCTCAACCCATCCTGTAAGAGAAGAAAAATAACTTTTATTATACTCACCTGCGGGATGTCGATGTTTTTGGTCCGGTGCCTCCCATCTTCTTACAATCTCCGTTCTTGCTACATGTGGATTCCGCTTCCCTACGTCATCCACAAAGTCTCCCTGGCATCCCGCTCTTGCGCAGGTGTGGAGCCCAGCTTTGACTGGATCCATATTTTCCAGAAGGATGCACTAAAGGAAGATCCCACTAGAGGTCACTATACACACACACATTGCAGCTTACCTAAAAAGACCATTAGAGGGAGCTGTGTCAGGCATATAAAAACTAGTTTAGTTTCACTTTGCCTCAGATCAGAATTGCCTCAGATGAACAGAGAAGCCTCAGACAGCCTGAGACAGCTACAGACAGCCTCTGAACGAGATAGAGATCTCCTCAAAACACCAGAGGAGAGGGGAGAAGCGCAGAGCTGTTCAGTCAGTTCAATTTGAATCTAGTGGAGGCTAGTATGAGTGAAAAGGGAATCACTTTAGCCTAGTCAGAGCTGAATCTGAAGTGTAGCTCATGAGGAAGCGTGCCGACGCTTAGAGAGCGGCGAAGAGGCAGCACACCAACTGCCAGCGTGTGTGATCTTAATAGGACCCAGGTAGGCCGAAGGCACGTGGAAGTGGAGGGAACTGAGAGCATTAATAGCTCCCCTCAGCAAGAAATACCAGACACCGGGTCCCGAGCCTATAAGGATCTCTACGACCTATTAGGAGAACACCGGAGTTCCTGGAGGACTACAAGTCCCAGGAGTACCACAGAGTTGACACGTAGTAGGATCAGGAGAACGGAGTCGGCCTGATCAGCCATAAAAGACCCTGTTCTGCCAGATAGAAGGTCCACCACCAAGTCAGCCAGGTACAGAACGGAGACCAAGTTAGACCTAGCTACAAGCAGGTCAAGACTTTATGATATAACGACAGAGGACAGGAGGCCATACACCTACCAGTGGAGGAATCCTGATGTGCATCCTTCGCCCTGCCGTGCTCCGGGGAGTACCTGCCATTTCTACAGTAAAGGTACCAAACTGACTTTTGTGTGTGTCTCCCTTATTGTCTCTGACGGAGGGACCCCCATCTGTCCTGCATCCTCCTAGTTCTATCTGCCCTGGAAGGACACTGTCTTACTTGTAGAAGACCTACCATCTAGCTGCCCAACACCATCCCTTCCAGAGTATGTGCATAGCAGCGCTGGTTCCCCCTGACCAGATACTACAAGTGGCGTCACGACAAACTATATGAACACTCCATCATCCCCTGTAAATATCCCACATTTAGGTGAGCGCTCAGGGCACGGACCGAGCTGTGCTACCCGTGACATCCCCCATAGACTTCCATGGGCTCGGTGCTGAGTACCCCTAAGCCCTGGTAAGTGCGCATCATCTTTAAAACTTGGCGTCACGAACAGGATTTCGTGCCCGCAGCAACGGAGTAATTTGTGCCCGTTGCCACCGGGTACTGTGTGCTTTGCAAAAAGACTGTTGTGTATAGTGGTGAAGATTTCCCGCCATTTGCCGCCATTTATAGCGTCCCGGCGCGAAAACTAGTGGGCGTACCTGCAAAAGCGCGCTGAGTCCTGAACACGCCCCCAACGCTGACGCGGCGGCAGGTCCTGTGGAGAGCTTCAGTGAACGCTCTGACGTCAGAGCGCCAGCAACACAGGTCCTTTCTCCACCGCTGTGCCTGCAGAGCTGCAGCCTTCAGAGAAGGTAGGCCACGATTAACTAGGGGGGCGCAGATATGTCGCAGCAGCAAGCCGACAGCGCGGCCCCGGCCGACGACCCCAATGACTTACCACTTGGCGCTGCAGCGCAGGATAGAAATCCGGGCCCCTCACCTGGTCCTGTGGTCCCAATAGTACCGCTAACGCTGCCATACATGCCTGGAGCGAAGTGGCTCCCTCAATACAGCGGCAAGCCAGACACACTGCCCGGGTTCAAGCAAAAAATATGCAGCATAATGGACATGTACCCTATGACAGAAAAGCAAAGAGCTGCAGTGTTAGTGGGACAATTAACTGGTGCTGCTGAGAGAGAGGTAGAGACTTGGACAGCTGCAGACCAGGAGTCAGTGCATGCAATTTTCTTAAAGCTACAGTCTATCTTTGAAGACCGCACTGAAACAGATCTCCGGATGATGTTTTATCAATGTTCCCAGAAATCAGATGACAGCATTAGGGACTATGCTTGCCGGCTACAAGGGGCCCTGCGAGCTCTTAAACAAGTTAACCCTATAAGTGTCACCGACTAAAATAAAATGTTAAAGGAACAATTTGTACGGGGACTGAGGTCCCAAGCGGAAGGCAGGACTGTGCACTGGTGGTCCTTGGATCATCCTGATGCTACCTTTGATGCCCTTAAGGATATGGCTATAAAAGGGCTGCGACCTCTGGAAACACCAGAGATGGCAACCCAGTGTCACCCGAGTGAAACCACCCTAAAGCCAGCAGCATCCACCTTTTCCCCGCTGGTTGCAGAAGCCAAAACGCAGGAGGCGCCCCTTACTGAGCTGGACTGTCTGCGCTCAGAAGTGCGCCAGCTGACCAAAAACCTGGCCACTGTAATGAGTGCCCTGCAATTGCAGACGAAAGAAGAAGGAAGGATCCTGCTGGCTGACTGCCCGGAGGATGTCCCTTGGATGCGCCGGAGGAGAGGGAGGACGTCGCCCCACCGGAGGAGGACAACGCCACCCCCAGGAAGGACCCGCGACCAGCATCATCCTCGCCGAGAGATCATCTGCTACCGCTGCCACAGGGAAGGTCACCCAGCGCGTCTGTGTCCTTTAAACAAGCAAATCCTGGGTCCGAGGGCCAACCCCCAGGAATAGACTCCTCAGGCCCCTCAGACTGGAACCGCAGGTTTGTGGGAGGAAGACCATACCTGTCCATCATACTGGAGGGATCGCAATCCCTGCCCTGCTGGACACTGGATCCCAGGTAACCATTTACCTGATGTTCTCTACAATAAGTACTGGTCCAGTGACAGTCTCCAACCCCCAAACCCTGACTTTACCGTATACGCCTCAAATGGTCTCCCTCTTGAATTACGGGGGGCTAAAGATGTAGACGTAAAGGTGGGGAGAGTGGAGCTAAAGAATCAGGGACTTCTTGTAGTAAAGACTGTTAATGAAGAAAATGGGTTGAATGTGGTCTTAGGCACCAACATTATTAGTAACTGTTTGGAGGAGGTTGTGTTTTTACTCCAACAGCTTGCCGAAATCGCCAGACCCAAGGCAAAAGGGAGAGATCCGGAGGGAGATCCGAACCCTGATGTGCCAGCAGCAAGTGAAAATGACCGGTGGTGAGATTGGTAATGTACGGGTAACAGAACCCGAACCCCATTGTGATACCCCGATGAGTGAAATGCTTATTTGGTGTAGAGCAGCCATAGGTCTGAGAGGACAAAACTACCAAGCAGTAGTAGAGCCACATTGTTCAGAACACAGACCTACACTCTTGACTGCCAGAGGGGTAGTGGATGTACATAATGGGAGGGTGCCAGTGAGTCTTCTCAACTGGGGAGAAGATGAAGTCAAATTACCACATTATGCCACTGTTGCAAAGTTACATGCTGTGGATAATAACTCCATTCACCCAGCGGAGCCCTTAACCTCCCCACAACCAGTGGAGGATAACAGTCCGACCACCCAGGTGGAGGATTGGTGTCAGCAGCTCCATGTCGGGACAGACACCACTCCAACCCACCAGAAACAAGGGGTATACCGAGTAGTTCAGGAGTATGCTCAGGTATTCAGCAAACACCCACTCGACTTTGGGACAATTAAAGGGGTTCAACATCACATCCCCACAGGCAATCATCCTCCCATCAAAGAACGGTACAGGCCTATACCACCAGCACACTACGAGAAAGCCAAGGAGATGTTGCGTGATATGAAGGAAGCAGGGGTGATAAGGGATAGTTGCAGTCCCTGGGCAGCGCCTCTAGTCTTAGTCAGGAAGAAAGATGGAAGCATGCGAATGTGTGTAGATTACAGACAAATAAAATCGTATTACACATAAAGATGCATACCCATTACCACGCATTGAGGAATCCTTGGCTGCACTAAAAACTGCTAACTATTTCTCCACCCTTGACCTCACTAGTGGGTACTGGCAAGTAGCTGTGGCTGAGGAGGATCGGGAGAAGACGGCTTTCACCACACCGATGGGACTCTGTGAGTTTGACAGAATGCCGTTTGGACTCAGCAGTGCCCCTGGCACGTTCCAGAGGGTGATGGAGAGCTGCCTGGGACATCTCAACTTCGAAACTGTGTTGCTGTACCTGGACGACGTCATCGTGTACTCCAAAACGTATGAAGACCATTTGAAGCACCTGGCGGAGGTATTTGAATCACTGTCCAAGTATGGGATGAAACTGAAGCCTTCTAAGTGCCATCTGCTCAAACAAAAAGTACAGTATCTGGGACATATTGTCAGCTCAGAAGGAGTAGCGCCAGACCCTGAAAAGATCACCGCCATTCAGAAATGGCCGGAGCCGAAAAATCTTAAGGAGGTGCGACAGTTTCTGGGACTGACAGGGTACTACCGGAGGTTTGTGAAGGACTACACAAGAAAGCAGCGCCTCTGCAAGACCTCCTGGTGGGACAGTCCCTCAAGAGCAGAAATTCTCTGTCACGGGTGTGTCGCGGCGGAGATCGTCGCGATTGCACACCCTGACTTCTCACAGCTGAGTTTCTGGTGCTGGGTGTTTTTCAGCACTGAGGGAGTTAATTCTTTCTCTCTCGATGCTGGACAGACCAGCCTCGCCCAGCTGCGATTGATGTTTTGTTAATTAGCTTCCTTCATATACCTGCTGGTCTGCTGGGGAAGTTGCCGGTGAAAGCATTCATTCAGACCAGCAGAGCAGATCGTTTCTGAGAAGACTTAAGCTAAGAGTGCCTGTTGTGGTTTTTCCTCTTATAGAGTGTTGTCTCATTAGATATATGTTACTATCATAGTATATATCTGTTATATGTCGTGACATTTTCACCTGCCAATTCTAAAAGATTCTCCCCAGCTACCATGGATCCAGTAGCCCAGTTAGCTCAGCAGTTGCAGAGTTTGTCCATGGAGCTGACGGACGTTAAGTCCAAGGTTTTGTACCCCCGGGAGCAAACCAGATCTGAACCTAAAGTGGCTCTCCCGGACAGGTTCACTGGTGGGCGGGACAAATTTTTTACCTTCCGGGAGGCTTGTAAATTATATTTTCGGCTACGGCCTCGGTCTTCGGGGAGTGAAGACCAGAGGGTGGGAATTGTCATCTCGCTCTTACAAGGGGACCCTCAATCCTGGGCGTTCTCTCTTCCTCCAGACTCCCTGGCTCTCCAGTCAGTAGATCGATTTTTTACAGCCTGGGTCTGGTATATGATGACCCGGATCGGGTCTCCCTTGCTGAAATGAAGTTACGTAAGATACAGCAGGGAGATCGTCCGGCGGAGGAATTTTCTTCTGAGTTCCGTAGATGGACCACAGATACTCAGTGGAATGACCCAGCTCTTAGGAGCCAGTTTTGTCAAGGATTATCTGACAAATTAAAAGATGTGTTGGCTCAGTATGATTCTCCCCGTCACTGGAGGCCGCTATGGCCCTTGCGATTCGCATTGATAGACGGCTTCAAGAGAGGTGCGAGGTAACTCCGCCCCCTGTGATGACTCCACCTTCTACTATAGTCCCTCATATTGAGGTTCCCCTGGTTTGTTCTGAGGAGCCTATGCAGTTAGGAGGGACATCGTTTCGAGGGAGGGGATCGGCGGTGCGCCGCAAGACAGGAAAGTGTTACTTCTGCGGGAGAAAGGGACATTTTGTTGGGGGGTGTCAATCCCGTACTTTGCTGAGCAAGGAATCGCCGGAAAACTGTTGATCCCAGGTTGTGTGGTGGACGACAATCTGGGAGTATGTATTTCGTCCCCAAGTCCGTCTCAGTTTCTCGTACCAGCGGAGGTGGTGGTAGGTACAGGAACTGAGAGGATTTCTGTTCTTCTGGATAGTGGGGCCGCGGCTAATCTGGTGGACGCTCGGTTTGCCCAGGTGCAAGGTATGCAACTGAGTGTATTGGCCAAACCTATCCCTATATTCTCTATTGACGCCAGGCCTCTCGGTCAAGGTAGCTTTGTGCAAGCCGTGCATAACATAGACCTTCGAGTGGGGGCAATACATAAAGAACTATTGTCTTGTTATGTGTTGGAGGGCTTCCCACTCCTATTGTGTTGGGACTTCCTTGGTTAACTAAACATAACCCAGTTATTAATTGGCAATCCAGAGAGATAAGCCAGTGGGGTGAATTTTGCCATAGTAACTGCATGAACACGGTCATTGGTGCGGTCGTGCCTAGAACCTTACCTCCTTTTCTGGAGGACTTTGAGGATGTGTTTTCAGAAGAGGGGTGTCAAGAATTACCTCCTCATCTCGCGTATGACTGTGCTATAAAATTGCTTCCTGATGCTGTTACCTAAATCTAGGTTATATAACCTTTCTGGTCCTGAGAGGCAAGCTATGAAGGATTATATTTCGGAAAGTCTAGCCAAGGGGCATATTAGACCTTCATCTTCCCCAGTGGCCGCGGGGTTCTTCTTTGTGAAGAAAAAAGATGGAGGCCTACGCCCTTGCTTGGATTTCCGTGAGCTTAATCGGATTACGGTCCGAGATCCGTATCCGCTCCCACTTATTCCTGATCTCTTCAATCAGATTGTGGGCGCCAAATGGTTCTCTAAGTTGGATCTCAGGGGGGCGTATAATCTGATTAGGATAAAGGAGGGGGATGAGTGTAAGACGGCGTTTAAACACTCCGGAGGGACATTATGAGAACCTTGTCATGCCTTTCGGTCTGACTACTGCCCCGGCGGTGTTTCAACATTTTGTTAATGACATCTTTCGCCACCTAGTGGGACAGTTTGTTGTCATTTATCTATATGACATCTTAATTTACTCGCCGGATCTTGTGTCTCATCAGGAGCATGTGAGACAGGTGTTGCAGATCTTGCGAGACAATAAACTGTACGCCAAATGGGAGAAGTGTGTATTCGCCGTACAGGAACTCCAGTTTTTAGGATTCCTGGTGTCAGCTTCTGGTTTCCGTATGGATCCTGGGAAAGTGAAGGCAGTGCTTGAATGGGATCGGCCAGAGGATCTTAAGGCACTGCAGCGTTTCCTGGGGTTTGCTAACTACTACCGGAAATTTATTCGTAATTTCTCATCCGTTGTCAAACCTCTCACTGACATGACAAAAAAGGGACGGATTTTTCTAGGTGGTCTGACAAAGCTTGTCAAGCATTTTCTTCCTTGAAAAAATGTTTTGCTTCAGCACCCATACTCATCCAACCTGATGCATCACAACCGTTCATTGTGGAGGTAGACGCATCTGACGTAGGAGTGGGTGCGGTATTATCTCAAGGTCCGTCCCCTGGTAAATGGCATCCGTGCGCTTTCTTCTCTAAAAAATTGTCGTCCGCCGAGAGGAATTATGATGCCGGCAATAGGGAACTCTTGGCCATTAAGTTGGCTTTTGAAGAGTGGCGTCACTTTTTGGAGGGGGCAGTCCACCCGGTCACCGTCATTACTGATCACAGAACCTGCTGTATTTAGAGTCTGCAAAACGTCTGAATTCCAGACAAGCTAGATGGTCGTTGCTCTTTACCAGGTTTAATTTTGTCGTCACATATCGTCCTGGGTCAAAAAATGTAAAGGCTGATGCCTTGTCTCGTAGTTTCCCGGGGGCCGGGAAGACGGATGACCCTGTTCCTATTCTTCAGGAGGGAGTTGTGGTGTCGGCTGTATGCTCTGAGCTTGAGGAGGAGTATTGGAGGCTCAGGGGGACGCCCCTGTAGGACCTCCAGGGAGACTGTTTGTTCCAGATCAGTTAAGACAAAAGGTTATCGAGGCACATCATAATTCTGCTTTGGCAGGACACCCAGGGAGTAAAGCAACTGTGGATCTCATTTCTCGCCGGTTTTGGTGGCCTAACTTAAATAAGAGGTAGTAACTTTTGTCGCGTCCTGTGGGGTATGTGCGCGCTCTAAGACCCCACATACCCGTCCGTCTGGGGCCCTTTTACCGTTGAAAATCCCGGAGCGTCCATGGACCCATCTGTCTATGGACTTCATTACGGACCTCCCTCCGTCTTCAGGTAAAACTGTCATACTAGTTGTAGTTGACAGGTTCAGCAAAATGGCACATTTTATTGCTCTTCCTGCTCTTCCTAATGCTAAAACTCTGGCGCAGGTGTTCATTGGGGAGATTGTGAGACTTCACGGGTTGCCTTCCGATGTGGTGTCGGATCGGGGGTCTCAGTTTGTGTCCAAATTCTGGAGGGCATTTTGTTCTCGTCGGGGATGCAGTTGTCATTTTCTTCGGCTTTTCATCAGCAGACTAATGGTCAGACAGAGCGTCTGAATCAGAGCTTAGAGACAAATCTCCGGTGTTTTGTCTCAGAGAACCAAGAGGACTGGTCTTCTTTCTTGCCTCTGGCAGAGTTCGCTCTTAACAATAGGCGGAGCGAGTCCACTGGTAAGTCCCCTTTTTTTGGGGCATATGGTTTTCACCCCCAGTTTTGTACTTTCAATGGGGGGGGCTCTTCTGGGGTTCCTGAGGAGGAACGATTTTCGTCGTCACTTGCTTCAGTGTGGAGAGGAGTGCTTAATATTCTGAGCACTATGGGGAACCGATACAAACGTATGGCTGATAGGAGGAGAGTGTCTGGTCCGGACCTAAGTGTGAACGATCTGGTATGGTTGTCTACCAAGAATATAAAACTTAAGGTTCCCTCCTGGAAACTGGGTCCCAGGTTCATCGGGCCATACAGGATCAGTTCAATAATTAATCCGGTGGCTTTCCGTCTTGACCTCCCTCCTACGTTTAAAATCCACAATGTGTTCCACAAATCGTTGCTTAAGAGGTACGTGGCACCAGTTATACCGTCACCTCTACCTCCTCCTCCTGTGGTGGTCAATGGTAATTTGGAGTTTCAGGTATCGAAGATCATTGACTCACGTCTGAATCGCCGGTCCCTTCAGTACCTTGTTCATTGGAGGGGGTATGGTCCTGAGGAGAGGATGTGGGTTTCTGCGTCGGATATTAACGCAGACCGATTGGTTCGGGCCTTCCACACTACTCACCCAGATAGACCAGGCTCTGAGGGTCCAGAGGCCCCTCGTAGAAGGGGGGGTACTGTCACGGGTGTGTCGCGGCGGAGATCGTCGCGATTGCACACCCTGACTTCGCACAGCTGAGTTTCTGGTGCTGGGTGTTTTTCAGCACTGAGGGAGTTAATTCTTTCTCTCTCGATGCTGGACAGGCCAGCCTCGCCCAGCTGCGATTGATGTTTTGTTAATTAGCTTCCTTCATATACCTGCTGGTCTGCTAGGGAAGTTGCCGGTGAAAGCATTCATTCAGACCAGCAGAGCGGATCGTTTCTGAGAAGACTTAAGCTAAGAGTGCCTGTTGTGGTTTTTCCTCTCCTCGCTTATTGTTTATCTTCTTAACCTTTTGTGTTCCTCTGTAGTGGAAGTTTTGTATGCAAGGCAGTGTTTTCTTTACCCCCTGTCTGTCTCGTTTGTATTTGACTGTGTGTAAGCTGTTGCCTGCCCATTCCCTGTGGTGGTAATCAGGGTCCTTCTCAGGACTAGATTACAGTGGTCAGGGATCTACAGGAGACAGGGTTACGCTGGCGGCCTGGACCTCTGTACCATTAACAGTACCTCCAGGTAGAGGGACTAGTCAGGACCCCAGTTCAGGGTCAGCATAGACCCCAGTCCACCTCTATCCTGAGACAGCGTTTCACATGCACAGTATAGACCCACAATACATTGGATATTATGTCAGGTAAGACATTGCTGGCAGATTCTACGTATACATGTTGATATTTTCTATAATATGAAATATAGAGTGTTGTCTCATTAGATATATGTTACTATCATAGTATATATCTGTTATACGTCGTGACATTCTCCCTTCCACTGGGGTAAAGAACAGGCAGAAGCATTCAAGGAAATGAAGGAGATCCTGACAGGTGATGAGATCCTAGCTTACCCTGACTACAGCCAGCCGTTCCTGCTGTATACTGATGCCAGCAACGAAGGATTGGGAGCAGTCCTCAGTCAGAAGCAAAATGGCCTGGAGAAAGTCATCGCCTATGCTAGCAGGAAGCTCCGCCCGACCGAAAGAAACCCAGAGAACTATAGTAGCTTCAAGTTGGAGTTCCTGGCACTGGTCTGGGCCATCACGGAAAGGTTTAAACACTACTTGGCCTCCAGCAAGTTTACTGCCTACACTGACAACAACCCCTTGACACATCTTGAAACAGCCAAGCTGGGAGCCATGGAACAACGATGGGTGGCTCGACTGTCAAATTATCAATTCACAATTAAGTACCGGGCGGGCCGCAAGAATGCCAATGCTGATGCCCTGTCCAGGATGCCTCATGAATCAGACACTGAAGAGGAAGTGGATGATCTGGAAGAGATTGAACTATCTGCCTTTCACCGGAATGGGGTGATCTACGAGCAACAAGCCAGCAGGGGACGCGTGGTAAGACGTTGAATCCTTTACCTCACCACAGCTGGAAAGAGACTCAGGACAGCGATCCAGTGGTCAGCCGTATCAAGGAGCTGATAAACCAGGAAGGTTCCTCCTTGGAGAAAGACGCACCTCTACCAGCAAGGCAGCTGTGGAATGAGAGAAGCCGGTTGTTCATCTACCGTGAAAAGCTGTGCAGGAGATACGTCGACCCGAGGACCCATGAAATGGTTTGGCAGATAGTAGTTCCCAGAGCAGACATCCAGATGGTGTTAGAAGCCTACCACGATCAAGCGGGACATTTTGGCTGGAAAAAGCTGGAGACCCTGTTGAAGTGTCGGTTCTACTGGGTAGGGATGCGCAGCTCCATCGAGAAGTGGTGCCGGAACTGTGGACCCTGTGGCCTCAGACGAAAAGACTACAGCAGTCAGAAGGCACCCCTGCAGCCCATCCAGACGACTCGCCCTTTGGAAATCGTGGCCCTGGACCATGTGAAGTTGTCACCCAGCCGGTCAGGATATTCCTATGCCCTGACTATGGTGGATCACTACTCCAGATTCCTGGTGGTCGCCCCTGTCAAAGATCTGACGGCAGAGACGGCAGCGAAGACGTTCCAGACTCATTTCTGTAGACCACATGGATATCCGGAGCAGGTGCTAACTGATCAAGGCCCAGCCTTTGAGGCCGAATTATTCAAAGAGTTCTGTCACCTGTACGGGTGTAAAAAGATAAGAACTACACCGTACCACCCCCAAACCAATGGACTTTGTGAAAAGATGAATCACATCGTTATTGACTTACTGAAAACTGTACCACTGGAGGAAAGAAATCGGTGGCCAGACTTGCTACCTGACCTGGTAGACATGTACAATCATATACCAGTGAGTTCCACCAACTGCACCCCAGCCTATCTCATGCGGGCAAGACCAGGAAAGCTGCCCATGGATCTAGATCTTGGAGTTGTAGAACCCGAAGCGGATGTAACTACTGGAGACTGGGACACAAACAGACAGGAACAGTACAGAAAAGTACTAGCCTGTGTTGAGGAAAGTCTCAATCGAGGAAGGGATAAACAAGCAGATCGCTACAATAAAAGTGCGCCAGCTGAACCTTTCGCACCTGGTGAAATCGTACTAAAAAGAAAGAAAGAGAAGGTTACACAAACTCGACGATCAGTGGGAAAGAGAGCCCTACATCATACAGAGTTCAAGGTTTGATAACAAGAAAACGTGCATAATAAGCAAGGATGGAGGAAAAATGACTGCAACCGTGTCCAGAGACCACCTAAAGTTGTGTCCGGGCCCATTAAAGCTTCGTGAGGAAGAACCTGTTGTCAATCAGGGAGAGAGTGATGAAGCAGTCATACATACAGATTTGGGAGATTTACCCGCAGATTGGCCCAGAATTGGAGAAGCTGTAATCATTCCCGTGCTGCAATTTTATCAACCGCAAGAAGAATCTCTACATCCAGTTGCACCAATTGTGCCAGTGGAGTCAGTTCCAGAAGGACCTGTTCCGGCAGAACTTCAACCAGTGGAACCCCAAGAAGCAGCACCACAAGAAGCGGAATCGCAAGGAATTGAATCTCAGGAAGAAGAGTCCCCTGGAGAAACGGAACCGCATCGCCCAGTCGCTGACATGCTTGCCAGATCCCTAGAGAGGTGGAGGCAGATTTATAGTTTGCCAGTACGTAGGACAGACAGGGTAACTGACACCTCACCTACCACTACACCACGTAGGTCAGTACGTATGACAAAGGGGCAATTACCTGTTAGGTATAGAGAGTAGAACCTGACTCATGTAAATAACTATCTATGACCACTGTACATAAATGTATAATGTATATATTTTTCTAATAATATGTTGTATCATACCATTATTTATTAACCTGTTTTCCCTTATAATCTTGGAACAAGAGGAATGGACATTATTTTCTACTTGTTTCCTCACCCCTATTTGAGCATCCTTTCCAAAAGAGACTGGGACTTTTATGGTTGCTCAAAGTCTTCAATCCCTCATTGTACATGATTGTTCAGTTACCGTTTATGCAACAGTTCAAGAGTACCTTACCTCCTGTAAAGGAAGAATTGTTTTGATATGTTTATTGATCTGTTACCTGTTTTGTATTTCAGCCCCGGAGTGCTGAGTTCTACTAGGGGGGAATGTGGAGCCCAGCTTTGACTGGATCCATATTTTCCAGAAGGATGCACTAAAGGAAGATCCCACTAGAGGTCACTATACACACACACATTGCAGCTTACCTAAAAAGATCATTAGAGGGAGCTGTGTCAGGCATATAAAAACTAGTTTAGTTTCACTTTGCCTCAGATCAAAATTGCCTCAGATGAACAGAGAAGCCTCAGACAGCCTGAGACAGCTACAGACAGCCTCTGAACGAGATAGAGATCTCCTCAAGACACCAGAGAAGAGGGGAGAAGCGCAGAGCTGTTCAGTCAGTTCAATTTGAATCTAGTGGAGGCTAGTACGAGTGAAAAGGGAATCACTTTAGCCTAGTCAGAGCTGAATCTGAAGTGTAGCTCATGAGGAAGCGTGCCGACGCTTAGAGAGCGGCGAAGAGGCAGCACACCAACTGCCAGCGTGTGTGATCTTAATAGGACCCAGGTAGGCCGAAGGCACGTGGAAGTGGAGGGAACTGAGAGCATTAATAGCTCCCCTCAGCAAGAAATACCGGACACCGGGTCCCGAGCCTATAAGGATCTCTACGACCTATTAGGAGAACACCGGAGTTCCTGGAGGACTACAAGTCCCAGGAGTACCAAGAGTTGACACGTAGTAGGATCAGGAGAACGGAGTCGGCCTGATCAGCCATAAAAGACCCTGTTCTGCCAGATAGAAGGTCCACCACCAAGTCAGCCAGGTACAGAACGGAGACCAAGTTAGACCTAGCTACAAGCAGGTCAAGACTTTATGATATAACGACAGAGGACAGGAGGCCATACACCTACCAGTAGAGGAATCCTGATGTGCATCCTTCGCCCTGCCGTGCTCCGGGGAGTACCTGCCATTTCTACAGTAAAGGTACCAAACTGACTTTTGTGTGTGTCTCCCTTATTGTCTCTGACGGAGGGACCCCCATCTGTCCTGCATCCTCCTAGTTCTATCTGCCCTGGAAGGACACTGTCTTACTTGTAGAAGACCTACCATCTAGCTGCCCAACACCATCCCTTCCAGAGTATGTGCATAGCAGCGCTGGTTCCCCCTGACCAGATACTACAAGTGGCGTCACGACAAACTATATGAACACTCCATCATCCCCTGTAAATATCCACATTTAGGTGAGCGCTCAGGGCACGGACCGAGCTGTGCTACCCGTGACATCCCCCATAGACTTCCATGGGCTCGGTGCCGAGTACCCCTAAGCCCTGGTAAGTGTGCATCACAGGCATACTTCTTTGCTCTATTGAGGGCCAAGCAAAGTACTGCAGTGAGCAGGCGCAGGGAGAGGTCAAAGGGCCTCGGCGCAAGCGCACTGCAATGCTTTGCTCTACCCTCAACAGGGCAGAGAAGTACGCATGCACAGGAGCACGATGCCGGGGAGACTGTGTGGATGACATAGGGAAGAGTCATCCACACGAAGAAAGAAGGAGGACGGCGATTGTAAGAAGATGAGAGTTACCGGACCAAGAACATCGGCACCCCTTGGACCGTATCGCCCCGTAGCTGAGTATAATAAAAGTTATTTTTCTTCTCTTACTGGTCTGGTTGGGGGCTTATGTACAACATTAAAGAATGCTGAATATCAGGCCTAAAAGGTGGTGGCCAGTGGCGTAACTAGAAATGGCGGGGCCCCACAGCAAAATTTTGAACGGGGCCCCCTCTCCCAAACGGGCGGCGGCGGGGGCGGGGTTCTGATAGTGGGCGGAGCCAATAGCAGTGGGCGGAGCAAATCACAGCAATTCTCTAGGCCCAAAAAATACTCTTCAGTCTCATAACGGCCAGCTTTTTGCCCAAATCAGAGCTGTATTTAAAGCAGACATTATGGAAACACAATATAATATAATGGACTGGTAGCAATGCAGCCCCCTTATGCTACCATTACTAGTAACCATGTCCCACATAACTATTAATGCAGGCACATTATGCCCCCATAACTAGTAATAAGCCCTCTTATTCTCCCATCAGTAGTAATGTGCCCCTCAAGTAGTAATGCAGCCAAGAATGCAGAGTTATCACTCACACAGTATGTGCCCCCGTTAATCTTCGGTGGTATCTTCAGCTCCACAGTGGAGCACACTCACCACCAGTCTTCACCCTTCTGGGCGCCGCCGACGAGTGACGTCAGCAGCGTGATCACATGACATGATCACGCTGCAGACGTCGCTCTGACCCGGCGGTCAGAGCTTCAATTGTACTGACGTCTGTATAGACACCAGTGCAATTGATTCCTGGGAGACGGCACGCAGCAGCTTCTCTGCGCCGGCTGTCAGCATGACAGCCAGCACAGGGAACCGCCGACTCTCAGGCCATGGGCGGCGGAACACAGCCGCAGGGGAGACAGCTGCAGCAGGGACGGGCCCCCTGCTAGCCCGGGCCCTATGGCAGCTGCTTCCCCTGCTTCCACGATAGTTCCGCCCCTGGTGGTGGCTATATTTCATATTTGCCAAACCTGGTGACAAGTTCACTTAAATGATGGCAAGCTGACCTGCCTAGATGGAGCAAAACCTGCCCATACCAATATATTACCACCACCATCCATCCACTTTATCCATCAATAAAGCATTGCTGTAGGAAACTTCTAGCTTGTCCAGATAATTTTTAGCAAATTTACATGGGCAGCTATACTCCTTCTAGTAAGCAGTGGATGTCCCCTTGCAATCTTACCATGCCCACTATTGCTAATTGTAATCCAGGTAGTGGACTTATGAACATTAGCATTAGTGTCATGCTGGTGGATGTGGACCCACTGCACTGCTGGGTCGGGATTACCCTGAAGGAGCGTAACTAAGCAACTACCTGGTCTTCACTAGAGCCTCTGATGGTGAGGTTATGTTTGTGCTGCAGGTAGCCGCTAAGTACCACTCCAGGGAAGTCCACAGTATTGCAGCATCTGCCCCTAAGGGGCAGGGACGCAGAAATGAACTTGTAGAGTCAGGCAGGCTAGGATCTGGTACACAGAATGAATGTATGCTGTACAGCTGATAAACAGAATGGACAGTAGAACAGGTTCAGACAGGGTGGATTCAAGAACACAGGACAGACTCAGTTATAGGGTAATGTAGCGTGTGCACTGCTAGGTAAGAAGGGCGCCAGATTAGGTTCCCAAACCAGTATATAGTATAATGAAATCAGGCACTCAACTTGTATTTTAGTGACAACCATTCATTTTATTTTGGTCAATATATGTGGTTTTCATGAGGTTTTGGCAAAACGTTTCGGCAGTGACTCTGCCTTTATCAATTGCCTATTTTACAGATAGGAAAACCTTCAAAACAGAAATAACAAAAGTAAAAAAAATTTTTTAAAAAAACAAAGTATATACAATCATGAAAAATCGCTTTGGTAACTTGACATACTAGTTATGCATAGAATTGGAAGTGTGATCTAAGAACAATCCAAATATTCCTGTGGAAAGGTATGACATACCATTTCAGAACGAGAGAACATATAGATATATAGTGTCACTTTTCAGTAATCCGGATAACTGTCTGGAAAAAAATGTATATATAGGCAAACCGGTGAGTAACAACAAGTGAGCCACATTGTTGAGCTTAATATAGAAAACATGCGTACCCTTCAGCACGGTTAATTTTGCATATCACTTGATACATATATTAGATGGTGTGCAGCCTGAAAACAAAAAAGAATCACATGTGCTATAGTGAACTGCTGTGATAGATTGGTGATACGCACTGGTGATGGTGGTATAGGAGAAATGCATACCCTTATAATGATTATAAGCACATGTTCACTATAGCACATGTGATTCTTTTTTGTTTTCAGGCTGCACACCATCTAATATATGTATCAAGTGATATGCAAAATTAACCGTGCTGAAGGGTACGCATGTTTTCTATATTAAGCTCAACAATGTGGCTCACTTGTTGTTACTCACCGGTTTGCCTATATATACATTTTTTTCCAGACAGTTATCCGGATTACTGAAAAGTGACACTATATATCTATATGTTCTCTCGTTCTGAAACGGTATGTCATACCTTTCCACAGGAATATTTGGATTGTTCTTAGATCACACTTCCAATTCTATGCATAACTAGTATGTCAAGTTACCAAAGCGATTTTTCATGATTGTATATACTTTGTTTTTTTTAAAAAAAATTTTTACTTTTGTTATTTCTGTTTTGAAGGTTTTCCTATCTGTAAAATAGGCAATTGATAAAGGCAGAGTCACTGCCGAAACATTTTGCCAAAACCTCATGAAAACCACATATATTGACCAAAATAAAATGAATGGTTGTCACTAAAATACAAGTTGAGTGCCTGATTTCATTATACTATATACTGGTTTGGGAACCTAATCTGGCACCTTACCTAGCAGTGCACACGCTACATTACTATATTATTTTCCTATACGTGTAGCACGCTAGAAGTGGTTATGTCTTCCACTTTCTCTTACGACACTGAGGAATGTTCAGCTATCTTAGCACAATCCAAATTCTCCAGTGAATTCTTGAAAGCACCCCCATGGGAGACATGGGGGAGGGACTTGGAACGGGCCCTTAGACATCACGTCAACCTCGAGTTACACAGCGCAACACTTTCCGAATATCTTCGGGTTAAGCGTATTCCAAGAGGTTTACGGGTTCCACTCCGTCCCACCCTGTTTCACGATTTACCTGATTATTGTTCCCGTTACGAGCAAATTCTTAACAAATGTTCCTTTGATTTAATGACACTTACCCTAGAACATTTGCATCAAGCTATCGAGACGAACAATACCCAGATTAAGAATATAGAGTCACAACTGGCTACTACCGGCACCACTGAGGAACTGAGCTCTCTCAAATCTCAAATCCAAACCCGGATCGATCAACACAGGAGCGACACAGAAAGCCGCAAGAGGAATAAATTCTTGAGGGACGCTACGGACTACGAGTCAAATAGAGTCTACAAATGGCAGGAACAATCCTCGTCCAGACGTCCCCCTCGTTTCCAGAGATCTTCAACAGAACATTCAACTTCAGAATCCGAACAAGAAAGAAGTGTTCTTCCCTCCACATCAGGGTCTTTTTTAGGCCAACGAAGACGGTTCCCCAGAAGGAGACAAGAAGGGCGGAAGGAAGAAACTATCCAAACCCGGCCCGGGTCACGAGATCCCAGGTACGGAATCTTTGGTAATCAATATTTCCTCAAGGACATTAGGTGTGGCAGAACTTGGTGTATTGCAGAAAGGTCTTTCCTTTTGTCCTGCTTACAAATGTAGCACATTTGAATTGGAAATGGACTTGCAACGTTTTTTTAGATCTTTACGTTTAAAAGTTTATTTTTCATCCCCTTCTAACACTTTGCCTCCTGAAGGAACCCCTGAGAATGTCCTGTCCATACAACACTTGGGGCTCTATAACAAAAGTTCCTTTCGTACACCACCAGGGTCACATGCTGTGGAAACTTTTATCAATTTTGTACAGGCTTCCTTCTCTACAGTTAGGGAGGATATAGAGAAAGGTAGACTTTTCTACCCCCCTAACTTATCAATTGTTGAGAAACAAGCACTAGCCGCACTACGCAGTGACACGAGTTTAATTTTTAAACCCGCAGACAAGGTCGGTGCCCTGGTAGTAATGGACAGGACACAATATGTAACTGAGATACAAAGACAGCTGGGAGACACATCAGTCTACCTACAACTGTCCAGGGACCCTACACAGGAGATCTCCCTCAAAATTGATGCTATAATACAGAAATATTCAGAATTAGGCACCTTGGATGTAAAAACAGGGGAATATCTTAAGAAAAAACATCCCATTACACCTGTTTTTTACACCTTACCTAAGGTTCATAAGAATTTGGAGAATCCACCAGGGAGGCCCATTGTGGCCTCAACTGAGTCTATATTATCTCCTATCTCCAACTTCTTGGAAAAAGTCCTCACACCGCTAACACAGAAAGCACCGTCCTTTCTGTTGGATACGGGAGAATTTTTGAGAGTTATCAGACAACTAGGCAGAATTCCTACCAACACCATTCTAGTCACCCTGCATGTCAAAGATTTGTACACATCTATCCCACATATTGAAGGCATCAATGCGGTACACCATCTATTGACTAAAACAGGGATGGAAACCAATCAAGTCAACCTATGTGTTGACCTCCTATCCATCGTACTGTTCAATAATTACTTTCTTTTCCAAGACACCTTCTTTTTGCAGGTACGGGGGACAGCCATGGGTTCAAACGGGCGCTCCCATACGCCAACATGTATATGGCGGAATTTGAGGATACAGTTATCTATAGACATCATCTGTATATAGATAACGTATTATTATGGAAACGCTACATCGATGATGTGATCTGCCTATGGAGGGGCACCCCAGAGTCCTTAGTGGACTTTCATACCTTTCTTAATGAATCCTGGCCAGGAATTAAGTTTACCATAACCTCTAGTTTGGAGTCTGTTAATTTCCTTGATACGATTATCCTAAAGAACCACGGATTTACACATTAAATCCACAGATCATAATAGCATCTTGCATTAAGATAGCTTCCACCCACCAGCAGTGAAGAGTTCCATTCCGATCTCACAATACCAACGCGTAACACGGATAGTGACTGATGACACACTCCGTGACCGCAGACATATGGAAATGACAACAAAATTCCTACGAAGAGGCTACCCTTCCCTCTCCTTGCCAACTCTAGGAACCACACACCAGATCCCCAACGGCACTCTGCCAATAAACGTATTCCTTTTGTACATACGTTCCACCCTATGCATACATACTACATAGGACCATAAGAAGACATTAGCCCCTTCTGGCACAAGCACACCCCAACATTCCAGAATTTTCAGAACCATTTCTCCCCTGTTTTAGGAGACCTTTGAACCTCAGAGACGGTCTTGTGCGAGCTGATATGGGGTCCACACGTACTAAGAGGCAAACATTTCTCTCCAATCCCCGTACGGGTACATTTCCGTGTCTCCATTGCGCCCAATGTAGTAATATACAAAAAGGTTCTACTGTCTACCACCCCCGGACGGGCAAGAGCTTCCAGATTAAAGGTTTCCATACATGTGACTCATCGTTTGTAGTGTACCTTATAAAATGTCCTTGTGGTCTCCTCTACATAGGAGAAACTACACAGTGCATAAGGGATAGAATTTCAAAACACAAGTCGACTATCCGCTGTAAAAATCTACTATTACCAATTCCTCATCACTTTCATTCACAAGGCCACTCCGTATCTCAGCTAAAATTTCAAGTCATAGAGACCAATCCCCTCCCTTAGAAGAGTGGGAGACCGTACACTACTTTTAAAGAAACAGGAATCCTATTGGATCCACACTTTGGAGACTCTTGCCCCGAAAGGGTTAAACAGGGAATATGATCTATTATCGTTTATTTGATTGTATACTTTACCCTGTTATTGATACTATATTCTTATTTTTCTAGAGCCGACTGTATTGAATCACCTAATGCACAGAATATATTGCAGCACTGAATTCTACCACCTGCACTGTGAATGGATCCTAAGTATCACAATAGCCACTTGGTATAAGTAATCACTGCATTTCTTCTTTACTCTCAAGGAACAGCATCTGCTAGTTCTATGGGCGGAGTAACCGCCACATCATTGTAGGGGTGGTACCGACGTCACATAGACCCGGGGGTATGCACGCACTTCCGGTCCCAGGATCCCCCGTACCGGAAGCGGTCAGTGGAACGCACGCTGATCCACACCGCCGGATGTTTCCGGGAGCACGTCACAGCGGTATAGACTCCTCTCATAGCTACAAATACATGGCGCACGCTTACTACTCACACTGACCAGCGGCGGATCCCGCGTCAGCAGCACCATTGGGTAAGCACACCTGCCGTGGAGCTACTGTTCGTAGCGGCATATTGCAGTGTATCTCATTTCTCTGATATTTTATTCTAGGCTGCGCACCATTTAATATACCTATCGGGCGACATTCATAACTCATTATAAGGGTATGCATTTCTCCTATACCACCATCACCAGTGCATATCACCAATCTATCACAGCAGTTCACTATAGCACATGTGATTCTTTTTTGTTTTCAGGCTGCACACCATCTAATATATGTATCAAGTGATATGCAAAATTAACCGTGCTGAAGGGTACGCATGTTTTCTATATTAAGCTCAACAATGTGGCTCACTTGTTGTTACTCACCGGTTTGCCTATATATATATTTTTTTCCAGACAGTTATCCGGATTACTGAAAAGTGACACTATATATCTATATGTTCTCTCGTTCTGAAACGGTATGTCATACCTTTCCACAGGAATATTTGGATTGTTCTTAGATCACACTTCCAATTCTATGCATAACTAGTAAGTCAAGTTACCAAAGCGATTTTTCATGATTGTGTGTGGCCCAGCTGCGCTTGGTACACATGTTTCCAGGAAAATGCACAAGAAAGGTAATTGTGAAGCCTGATATTCATTCACATCACACACATTTCCAACACTGCCACCAGAGGGCATCCTAGACTATTTAAGTCAGTGTGATTAGGTAGCAGTGGCCATTCTAGTTTCAGAAGCCAGACAAGCCAGTCTAGTCTTGGAGGGAGAGGAGATAAGACTGAAATCTGACAAAGCTCCTGTAGCTCACCATATACTGAAGTGGAGGCTAGTACGAGTGGGCAAGGGAATCACTCTAGCCTAGTCAGAGTTACATCTGAATCTGAAGCAGTTACCTCAGAGACAGTTGCCGGTGTTCTCTAGAAAGTGGAAAATGACTCTCGGAGCTACAGCGTGTATACAGTCTGACAGAATGTCCTGTGAGCTGCTCTGGACAGAGTCTGGAAGGAAAGAAGGAAGGGAACTACAGCAGTTATAACAACGAGGCAACTGAGAACAGGTCAGTGAGCTCGGAAAGAAAGCTGACAACTACACCCACTGCTACCCGTGCTTATGTTAAGGGCAAGAGCAGGGCGACAGGCGAGTGGAAAGAAAGAAGGAAGAGTGTTTTCGGTGACAGATCACCTTCACTCAAATTGACCGGACACTGGGTCCGAAGCATTGCTAGTACTTCACGGCTAGTGATAGAAAATCCGGAGGCCTTGCTGGACTTCAAGTCACAGAAGGTAGCCCTAAGTGTCGATACGTAACTGGAGTCAGGGAGAACAAGGACTTTGAGCAGGACGCTGCAATAGGAGGACTTCGTTCTTTCCAACATCTGATTATCAGAGAACAGAGAAGGCTCTACCACAATGTCGGCCGGGCGTAGTTGTTGCATTAAGAGTTAAACTTGACTTCATGCAAGTTAGGACTCACATATATTTCGAAGGTAAAGGAGGCCTTACACCTGCTCAGCAATTACCTGAATGTGCATTCTCCAACCTGACCAGCTTCCCGGGACATACCTGCCAACAACATCAGTAAAGGTATGGAAAGAGACTGAATTGTGTGTGACTGCGTTATTATCTGCACCCTGCACCATCATAGACTTTGAGGGAACAGTCCCACCTGTGGGGGACTTACCATCCAGCTGCCCCATAACATCCCCTCAGAAGATCTATCTTGCAGCGCTGGTCAAATTGATCAGATACCACAGGTGGCGTCACAAACTAATCCTAAAATCCCCTGTAAATAATCCCCATTGCATGACCGCCCAGGGCTACGGACCGAGCTTCTGCTGCCAGTGACATCCCCATAGACTTCCATGGGCTCGGTGCCGAGTACCCCATAACCCTGGAACCCCTGTATTTGGTGCGCGTCATCTTTGGCGTCACGAACAGGATCCGAAGCTTACTGGATGTGAGTCCTGTGTGCCTATTGGACTGTTTTGTGCAAAAAGACTGTTTGCTATTTTTCTGATTTTTGGCGCCATTTTCCGCCATTTTGCCGCCATATTCGCGCCCTGAGGTGCTGGTGAAGAAGGTGGGCGTACATTCGTGGGCGTGCCCCCCCTGTGGCGCGAAAGCAATGGGCGCCCTCTTCAAATGCTACTATAATGTGAGAGCCTGCCCCACTGCTAAAGAGATCCGCCTCCTCTTTATTTTCTATGCCAAGAAGAGGAAGCGCAAATCCCGCCTCCACGGAAGAGACCAGGCTGTTCCTGATTGAAAACACAGTCTGGCCTGGAGAGAGATGGCGGAAGGACAGGAGACGCTATGTGGAGGAGCGGCGGCGCGTAGGCCCCGTTCCCCAGAAAAGCTGCCGCCTGTACCGGAGCCGTCCCCAGGTCGGGACACCGACCAGATTATGCTGGAATTGGAGGAGGTGAATGCGGTGCTCAGGGACATGATTCAGCACCGTGAAGAGATGGATGAGACGGTAAGAAGCTGGCGTGCCCGGAAACAGCGGCTGCTGTGGGACGCAATGCTCTCTCCCCCAGGAACGAAGCCATTACCTGTGATCCCTGTGCCACCACAGCCAGCGGCTGATGAAGAACCGGAGGCCGGCTCCAAAAGTGCTGATCCCAACTCCACCGATGATCCGGCGGGATAGAAGGAGGCTGAGGAGGCCCTGCTCGTTCCGGAGTGCCAGCCAGGCCAGGAGGCCGCAGCGGAGTGCAGTCCCCGGTAGGGACACCGGAGGGGACCCAGCCGTCCATGATGGAGATTGACTGGGAAGAGATGGAGCAGCGACAGCAGCAGGTTAGTGCGTCCCCAATTGAGCCACTGCGCGCACCTGCATCGTGCCCTGCATCCTATACTGCACCTTACTCTGCATCATATTCTGAGTTCTGCTCCACATCGCAAAAGCCTGATGCGATTTCAATTGAGCCACTAAGCAAGCCTGCTTCTTGTACAGCATCTTATGCTGCAACAGCGACCCCTATGGAGCCGAATCTGTATTCTGGAGGGGCACCCGTTGGGCCCCTAGTGGATTGCACAAGAACTGTAGCTACGCAAACCCTGATTGCAGGCCATGACTTGTTTGTTATGCGTTCAAAAGCGCACTGCGTCGTTCCAGCCCCAGGAGTGGAAGACGTCCTTAATGTCTGCAAGGAAGAAGAAAAACAGTAGGACCCAGACAGGGTTTACTGCCACTGTATAAAGTTGAAGAAGTTGAAGAAATTTGCACTTTATTAATATGTATGAAAAAGTTTACATAATTTGCTAAATGTGATGATGTTTGCATAGTATGCATAGAATACCCCAGTTGGGTAATGAGTACTAAAGTGTTAACGTGAAATATTGAAGTATTATTGAAATGTGATTTTCTAAATTTGAAATGTTCATATGCAAAGACTGCGTGGCTGTGGACTGTGCCAGCCCAAAAACTTTAATTGTAAATAGTTCGCACTTCGGTGCCTCATCTTGGTTTTACATAAAGCCTATCTACCACTGAAGAAAAACCCGTATGGTGTGGCCTTGAGTGAGGTCTGCAGCAATGAAGTCCTGCAGCCCACCCAGGACCCACGTGGGAGGTTTTTGGTGCGAGTCCTCACAAGAATCTTGTCTTATATATATTTATGTGGAAAATGTTTGATATTTTTTCTAATGTCCATTGTACAAATTGTAACGTTAAAGAGTCCTTACCTCCACAAGGGATGAGTTATATGTTAATGTTATCAAATGCAAAAATGTTTTTCTTTTCTATTTCAGCCCGGGAGTGCTGAGTTTAACTAGGGGGGGATGTGTGGCCCAGCTGCGCTTGGTACACATGTTTCCAGGAAAATGCACAAGAAAGGTAATTGTGAAGCCTGATATTCATTCACATCACACACATTTCCGACACTGCCACCAGAGGGCATCCTAGACTATTTAAGTTAGTGTGATTAGGTAGCAGTGGCCATTCTAGTTTCAGAAGCCAGACAAGCCAGTCTAGTCTTGGAGGGAGAGGAGATAAGACTGAAATCTGACAAAGCTCCTGTAGCTCACCATATACTGAAGTGGAGGCTAGTACGAGTGGGCAAGGGAATCACTCTAGCCTAGTCAGAGTTACATCTGAATCTGAAGCAGTTACCTCAGAGACAGTTGCCAGTGTTCTCTAGAAAGTGGAAAGTGACTCTCGGAGCTACAGCGTGTATACAGTCTGACAGAATGTCCTGTGAGCTGCTCTGGACAGAGTCTGGAAGGAAAGAAGGAAGGGAACTACAGCAGTTATAACAACGAGGCAACTGAGAACAGGTCAGTGAGCTCGGAAAGAAAGCTGACAACTACACCCACTGCTACCCGTGCTTATGTTAAGGGCAAGAGCAGGGCGACAGGCGAGTGGAAAGAAAGAAGGAAGAGTGTTTTCGGTGACAGATCACCTTCACTCAAATTGACCGGACACCGGGTCCGAAGCATTGCTAGTACTTCACGGCTAGTGATAGAAAATCCGGAGGCAAGGCTGGACTTCAAGTCACAGAAGGTAGCCCTAAGTGTCGATACGTAACTGGAGTCAGGGAGAACAAGGACTTTGAGCAGGACGCTGCAATAGGAGGACTTCGTTCTTTCCAACATCTGATTATCAGAGACAGAGAAGGCTCTACCACAATGTCGTAGTTGTTGCATTAAGAGTTAAACTTGACTTCATGCAAGTTAGGACTCACATATATTTCGAAGGTAAAGGAGGCCTTACACCTGCTCAGCAATTACCTGAATGTGCATTCTCCAACCTGACCAGCTTCCGGGACATACCTGCCAACAACATCAGTAAAGGTATGGAAAGAGACTGAATTGTGTGTGACTGCGTTATTATCTGCACCCTGCACCATCATAGACTTTGAGGGAACAGTCCCACCTGTGGGGGACTTACCATCCAGCTGCCCCATAACATCCCCTCAGAAGATCTATCTTGCAGCGCTGGTCAAATTGATCAGATATCACAGGTGGCGTCACGAACTAATCCTAAAATCCCCTGTAAATAATCCCCCATTGCATGACCGCCCAGGGCTACGGACCGAGCTTTGCTGCCAGTGACATCCCCATAGACTTCCATGGGCTCGGTGCCGAGTACCCCATAACCCTGGAACCCTGTATTTGGTGCGCGTCAATTGTATATACTTT
>JARQOD010001709.1:0-55035 GCA_033576555.1 Oophaga sylvatica | reverse complement strand
ATGGCAGGAACAATCCTCGTCCAGACGTCCCCTCGTTTCCAGAGATCTTCAACAGAACATTCAACTTCAGAATCCGAACAAGAAAGAAGTGTTCTTCCCTCCACATCAGGGTCTTTTTTAGGCCAACGAAGACGGTTCCCCAGAAGGAGACAAGAAGGGGCGGAAGGAAGAAACTATCCAAACCCGGCCCGGGTCACGAGATCCCAGGTACGGAATCTTTGGTAATCAATATTTCCTCAAGGACATTAGGTGTGGCAGAACTTGGTGTATTGCAGAAAGGTCTTTCCTTTTGTCCTGCTTACAAATGTAGCACATTTGAATTGGAAATGGACTTGCAACGTTTTTTTAGATCTTTACGTTTAAAAGTTTATTTTTCATCCCCTTCTAACACTTTGCCTCCTGAAGGAACCCCTGAGAATGTCCTGTCCATACAACACTTGGGGCTCTATAACAAAAGTTCCTTTCGTACACCACCAGGGTCACATGCTGTGGAAACTTTTATCAATTTTGTACAGGCTTCCTTCTCTACAGTTAGGGAGGATATAGAGAAAGGTAGACTTTTCTACCCCCTAACTTATCAATTGTTGAGAAACAAGCACTAGCCGCACTACGCAGTGACACGAGTTTAATTTTTAAACCCGCAGACAAGGTCGGTGCCCTGGTAGTAATGGACAGGACACAATATGTAACTGAGATACAAAGACAGCTGGGAGACACATCAGTCTACCTACAACTGTCCAGGGACCCTACACAGGAGATCTCCCTCAAAATTGATGCTATAATACAGAAATATTCAGAATTAGGCACCTTGGATGTAAAAACAGGGGAATATCTTAAGAAAAACATCCCATTACACCTGTTTTTTACACCTTACCTAAGGTTCATAAGAATTTGGAGAATCCACCAGGGAGGCCCATTGTGGCCTCAACTGAGTCTATATTATCTCCTATCTCCAACTTCTTGGAAAAAGTCCTCACACCGCTAACACAGAAAGCACCGTCCTTTCTGTTGGATACGGGAGAATTTTTGAGAGTTATCAGACAACTAGGCAGAATTCCTACCAACACCATTCTAGTCACCCTGCATGTCAAAGATTTGTACACATCTATCCCACATATTGAAGGCATCAATGCGGTACACCATCTATTGACTAAAACAGGGATGGAAACCAATCAAGTCAACCTATGTGTTGACCTCCTATCCATCGTACTGTTCAATAATTACTTTCTTTTCCAAGACACCTTCTTTTTGCAGGTACGGGGGACAGCCATGGGTTAAAACGTGGCGCTCCCATACGCCAACATGTATATGGCGGAATTTGAGGATACAGTTATCTATAGACATCATCTGTATATAGATAACGTATTATTATGGAAACGCTACATCGATGATGTGATCTGCCTATGGAGGGGCACCCCAGAGTCCTTAGTGGACTTTCATACCTTTCTTAATGAATCCTGGCCAGGAATTAAGTTTACCATAACCTCTAGTTTGGAGTCTGTTAATTTCCTTGATACGATTATCCTAAAGAACCACGGATTTACACATTAAATCCACAGATCATAATAGCATCTTGCATTAAGATAGCTTCCACCCACCAGCAGTGAAGAGTTCCATTCCGATCTCACAATACCAACGCGTAACACGGATAGTGACTGATGACACACTCCGTGACCGCAGACATATGGAAATGACAACAAAATTCCTACGAAGAGGCTACCCTTCCCCTCTCCTTGCCAACTCTAGGAACCACACACCAGATCCCCAACGGCACTCTGCCAATAAACGTATTCCTTTTGTACATACGTTCCACCCCTATGCATACATACTACATAGGACCATAAGAAGACATTAGCCCCTTCTGGCACAAGCACACCCCAACATTCCAGAATTTTCAGAACCATTTCTCCCCTGTTTTAGGAGACCTTTGAACCTCAGAGACGGTCTTGTGCGAGCTGATATGGGGTCCACACGTACTAAGAGGCAAACATTTCTCTCCAATCCCCGTACGGGTACATTTCCGTGTCTCCATTGCGCCCAATGTAGTAATATACAAAAAGGTTCTACTGTCTACCACCCCCGGACGGGCAAGAGCTTCCAGATTAAAGGTTTCCATACATGTGACTCATCGTTTGTAGTGTACCTTATAAAATGTCCTTGTGGTCTCCTCTACATAGGAGAAACTACACAGTGCATAAGGGATAGAATTTCAAAACACAAGTCGACTATCCGCTGTAAAAATCTACTATTACCAATTCCTCATCACTTTCATTCACAAGGCCACTCCGTATCTCAGCTAAAATTTCAAGTCATAGAGACCAATCCCCTCCCTTAGAAGAGTGGGAGACCGTACACTACTTTTAAAGAAACAGGAATCCTATTGGATCCACACTTTGGAGACTCTTGCCCCGAAAGGGTTAAACAGGGAATATGATCTATTATCGTTTATTTGATTGTATACTTTACCCTGTTATTGATACTATATTCTTATTTTTCTAGAGCCGACTGTATTGAATCACCTAATGCACAGAATATATTGCAGCACTGAATTCTACCACCTGCACTGTGAATGGATCCTAAGTATCACAATAGCCACTTGGTATAAGTAATCACTGCATTTCTTCTTTACTCTCAAGGAACAGCATCTGCTAGTTCTATGGGCGGAGTAACCGCCACATCATTGTAGGGGTGGTACCGACGTCACATAGACCCGGGGGTATGCACGCACTTCCGGTCCCAGGATCCCCCGTACCGGAAGCGGTCAGTGGAACGCACGCTGATCCACACCGCCGGATGTTTCCGGGAGCACGTCACAGCGGTATAGACTCCTCTCATAGCTACAAATACATGGCGCACGCTTACTACTCACACTGACCAGCGGCGGATCCCGCGTCAGCAGCACCATTGGGTAAGCACACCTGCCGTGGAGCTACTGTTCGTAGCGGCATATTGCAGTGTATCTCATTTCTCTGATATTTTATTCTAGGCTGCGCACCATTTAATATACCTATCGGGCGACATTCATAACTCATTATAAGGGTATGCATTTCTCCTATACCACCATCACCAGTGCATATCACCAATCTATCACAGCAGTTCACTATAGCACATGTGATTCTTTTTTGTTTTCAGGCTGCACACCATCTAATATATGTATCAAGTGATATGCAAAATTAACCGTGCTGAAGGGTACGCATGTTTTCTATATTAAGCTCAACAATGTGGCTCACTTGTTGTTACTCACCGGTTTGCCTATATATATATTTTTTTCCAGACAGTTATCCGGATTACTGAAAAGTGACACTATATATCTATATGTTCTCTCGTTCTGAAACGGTATGTCATACCTTTCCACAGGAATATTTGGATTGTTCTTAGATCACACTTCCAATTCTATGCATAACTAGTAAGTCAAGTTACCAAAGCGATTTTTCATGATTGTGTGTGGCCCAGCTGCGCTTGGTACACATGTTTCCAGGAAAATGCACAAGAAAGGTAATTGTGAAGCCTGATATTCATTCACATCACACACATTTCCAACACTGCCACCAGAGGGCATCCTAGACTATTTAAGTCAGTGTGATTAGGTAGCAGTGGCCATTCTAGTTTCAGAAGCCAGACAAGCCAGTCTAGTCTTGGAGGGAGAGGAGATAAGACTGAAATCTGACAAAGCTCCTGTAGCTCACCATATACTGAAGTGGAGGCTAGTACGAGTGGGCAAGGGAATCACTCTAGCCTAGTCAGAGTTACATCTGAATCTGAAGCAGTTACCTCAGAGACAGTTGCCGGTGTTCTCTAGAAAGTGGAAAATGACTCTCGGAGCTACAGCGTGTATACAGTCTGACAGAATGTCCTGTGAGCTGCTCTGGACAGAGTCTGGAAGGAAAGAAGGAAGGGAACTACAGCAGTTATAACAACGAGGCAACTGAGAACAGGTCAGTGAGCTCGGAAAGAAAGCTGACAACTACACCCACTGCTACCCGTGCTTATGTTAAGGGCAAGAGCAGGGCGACAGGCGAGTGGAAAGAAAGAAGGAAGAGTGTTTTCGGTGACAGATCACCTTCACTCAAATTGACCGGACACTGGGTCCGAAGCATTGCTAGTACTTCACGGCTAGTGATAGAAAATCCGGAGGCCTTGCTGGACTTCAAGTCACAGAAGGTAGCCCTAAGTGTCGATACGTAACTGGAGTCAGGGAGAACAAGGACTTTGAGCAGGACGCTGCAATAGGAGGACTTCGTTCTTTCCAACATCTGATTATCAGAGAACAGAGAAGGCTCTACCACAATGTCGGCCGGGCGTAGTTGTTGCATTAAGAGTTAAACTTGACTTCATGCAAGTTAGGACTCACATATATTTCGAAGGTAAAGGAGGCCTTACACCTGCTCAGCAATTACCTGAATGTGCATTCTCCAACCTGACCAGCTTCCCGGGACATACCTGCCAACAACATCAGTAAAGGTATGGAAAGAGACTGAATTGTGTGTGACTGCGTTATTATCTGCACCCTGCACCATCATAGACTTTGAGGGAACAGTCCCACCTGTGGGGGACTTACCATCCAGCTGCCCCATAACATCCCCTCAGAAGATCTATCTTGCAGCGCTGGTCAAATTGATCAGATACCACAGGTGGCGTCACAAACTAATCCTAAAATCCCCTGTAAATAATCCCCCATTGCATGACCGCCCAGGGCTACGGACCGAGCTCTGCTGCCAGTGACATCCCATAGACTTCCATGGGCTCGGTGCCGAGTACCCCATAACCCTGGAACCCCTGTATTTGGTGCGCGTCATCTTTGGCGTCACGAACAGGATCCGAAGCTTACTGGATGTGAGTCCTGTGTGCCTATTGGACTGTTTTGTGCAAAAAGACTGTTTGCTATTTTTCTGATTTTTGGCGCCATTTTCCGCCATTTTGCCGCCATATTCGCGCCCTGAGGTGCTGGTGAAGAAGGTGGGCGTACATTCGTGGGCGTGCCCCCCCCTGTGGCGCGAAAGCAATGGGCGCCCTCTTCAAATGCTACTATAATGTGAGAGCCTGCCCCACTGCTAAAGAGATCCGCCTCCTCTTTATTTTCTATGCCAAGAAGAGGAAGCGCAAATCCCGCCTCCACGGAAGAGACCAGGCTGTTCCTGATTGAAAACACAGTCTGGCCTGGAGAGAGATGGCGGAAGGACAGGAGACGCTATGTGGAGGAGCGGCGGCGCGTAGGCCCCGTTCCCCAGAAAAGCTGCCGCCTGTACCGGAGCCGTCCCCAGGTCGGGACACCGACCAGATTATGCTGGAATTGGAGGAGGTGAATGCGGTGCTCAGGGACATGATTCAGCACCGTGAAGAGATGGATGAGACGGTAAGAAGCTGGCGTGCCCGGAAACAGCGGCTGCTGTGGGACGCAATGCTCTCTCCCCCAGGAACGAAGCCATTACCTGTGATCCCTGTGCCACCACAGCCAGCGGCTGATGAAGAACCGGAGGCCGGCTCCAAAAGTGCTGATCCCAACTCCACCGATGATCCGGCGGGATAGAAGGAGGCTGAGGAGGCCCTGCTCGTTCCGGAGTGCCAGCCAGGCCAGGAGGCCGCAGCGGAGTGCAGTCCCCGGTAGGGACACCGGAGGGGACCCAGCCGTCCATGATGGAGATTGACTGGGAAGAGATGGAGCAGCGACAGCAGCAGGTTAGTGCGTCCCCAATTGAGCCACTGCGCGCACCTGCATCGTGCCCTGCATCCTATACTGCACCTTACTCTGCATCATATTCTGAGTTCTGCTCCACATCGCAAAAGCCTGATGCGATTTCAATTGAGCCACTAAGCAAGCCTGCTTCTTGTACAGCATCTTATGCTGCAACAGCGACCCCTATGGAGCCGAATCTGTATTCTGGAGGGGCACCCGTTGGGCCCCTAGTGGATTGCACAAGAACTGTAGCTACGCAAACCCTGATTGCAGGCCATGACTTGTTTGTTATGCGTTCAAAAGCGCACTGCGTCGTTCCAGCCCCAGGAGTGGAAGACGTCCTTAATGTCTGCAAGGAAGAAGAAAAACAGTAGGACCCAGACAGGGTTTACTGCCACTGTATAAAGTTGAAGAAGTTGAAGAAATTTGCACTTTATTAATATGTATGAAAAAGTTTACATAATTTGCTAAATGTGATGATGTTTGCATAGTATGCATAGAATACCCCAGTTGGGTAATGAGTACTAAAGTGTTAACGTGAAATATTGAAGTATTATTGAAATGTGATTTTCTAAATTTGAAATGTTCATATGCAAAGACTGCGTGGCTGTGGACTGTGCCAGCCCAAAAACTTTAATTGTAAATAGTTCGCACTTCGGTGCCTCATCTTGGTTTTACATAAAGCCTATCTACCACTGAAGAAAAACCCGTATGGTGTGGCCTTGAGTGAGGTCTGCAGCAATGAAGTCCTGCAGCCCACCCAGGACCCACGTGGGAGGTTTTTGGTGCGAGTCCTCACAAGAATCTTGTCTTATATATATTTATGTGGAAAATGTTTGATATTTTTTCTAATGTCCATTGTACAAATTGTAACGTTAAAGAGTCCTTACCTCCCACAAGGGATGAGTTATATGTTAATGTTATCAAATGCAAAAATGTTTTTCTTTTCTATTTCAGCCCGGGAGTGCTGAGTTTAACTAGGGGGGGATGTGTGGCCCAGCTGCGCTTGGTACACATGTTTCCAGGAAAATGCACAAGAAAGGTAATTGTGAAGCCTGATATTCATTCACATCACACACATTTCCGACACTGCCACCAGAGGGCATCCTAGACTATTTAAGTTAGTGTGATTAGGTAGCAGTGGCCATTCTAGTTTCAGAAGCCAGACAAGCCAGTCTAGTCTTGGAGGGAGAGGAGATAAGACTGAAATCTGACAAAGCTCCTGTAGCTCACCATATACTGAAGTGGAGGCTAGTACGAGTGGGCAAGGGAATCACTCTAGCCTAGTCAGAGTTACATCTGAATCTGAAGCAGTTACCTCAGAGACAGTTGCCAGTGTTCTCTAGAAAGTGGAAAGTGACTCTCGGAGCTACAGCGTGTATACAGTCTGACAGAATGTCCTGTGAGCTGCTCTGGACAGAGTCTGGAAGGAAAGAAGGAAGGGAACTACAGCAGTTATAACAACGAGGCAACTGAGAACAGGTCAGTGAGCTCGGAAAGAAAGCTGACAACTACACCCACTGCTACCCGTGCTTATGTTAAGGGCAAGAGCAGGGCGACAGGCGAGTGGAAAGAAAGAAGGAAGAGTGTTTTCGGTGACAGATCACCTTCACTCAAATTGACCGGACACCGGGTCCGAAGCATTGCTAGTACTTCACGGCTAGTGATAGAAAATCCGGAGGCAAGGCTGGACTTCAAGTCACAGAAGGTAGCCCTAAGTGTCGATACGTAACTGGAGTCAGGGAGAACAAGGACTTTGAGCAGGACGCTGCAATAGGAGGACTTCGTTCTTTCCAACATCTGATTATCAGAGACAGAGAAGGCTCTACCACAATGTCGTAGTTGTTGCATTAAGAGTTAAACTTGACTTCATGCAAGTTAGGACTCACATATATTTCGAAGGTAAAGGAGGCCTTACACCTGCTCAGCAATTACCTGAATGTGCATTCTCCAACCTGACCAGCTTCCCGGGACATACCTGCCAACAACATCAGTAAAGGTATGGAAAGAGACTGAATTGTGTGTGACTGCGTTATTATCTGCACCCTGCACCATCATAGACTTTGAGGGAACAGTCCCACCTGTGGGGGACTTACCATCCAGCTGCCCCATAACATCCCCTCAGAAGATCTATCTTGCAGCGCTGGTCAAATTGATCAGATATCACAGGTGGCGTCACGAACTAATCCTAAAATCCCCTGTAAATAATCCCCCATTGCATGACCGCCCAGGGCTACGGACCGAGCTTTGCTGCCAGTGACATCCCCATAGACTTCCATGGGCTCGGTGCCGAGTACCCCATAACCCTGGAACCCCTGTATTTGGTGCGCGTCAATTGTATATACTTTGTTTTTTTTTTAAAAAAATTTTTACTTTTGTTATTTCTGTTTTGAAGGTTTTCCTATCTGTAAAATAGGCAATTGATAAAGGCAGAGTCACTGCCGAAACGTTTTGCCAAAACCTCATGAAAACCACATATATAGACTCAGTTATAGGGTCACAGGTATTGTTTCAGAATGGACTGGTAAAGGTAAAATCTTGGACTCAGAAAAGGCGGGTTCAGGTTAAGACAAGGTACAGACTGGATTGGTTCAGGTTCAGGTTCAGACTGGAAGGATACAGGGACCTAACAACTAAGTAGCAAGCAAGAACTAACAATGCACTAAAGCTGCTCAGGCACCTCCCTACAAGTGAAGGTGCCTTAAATACTTAGCACCTCCCAGCTATTGGCAGGGGACACATTCGGAGTCTGCGCTACCTCTTTAAGAAGCAAGCAGTGTGCACCATTAGCACGTTGCCAGAAGACCTGTGAGACATGCGCAGACCCTGGGACACAGGAGCTGCGGTGTGAGCTGGAGCAGAGGACACAGCTGGGTGGCCGAGGAGGAGCGAGAGGAACCATGCATAGAGCAATTAGCATAGAGGGGAGGTCCAAAACTAACATTTTTCTAATATACTTTAATTAAAAAGTTAGCACACAGAGGTGGTCAGAGACTAAAATTTTTTTCTAAATTAAAAAGTGCCTACTCTTACCTCACTAAGTGCTTTATTTTATTTTTTTACCTTTTTCCTGTTTGATGATGCTTTGTTTGAAAACCGCCAGTGAATGCTGGCATATTTATATGAGCCATTAAAGGATCACCCTGAAAAGTGTCATCAGTGACATCCCTTTTAGGCAATGGGCTAGTAACTCCTATACTGAGCATACATTAGTTGTCAGTTCCAACGTATGTGTGGCACCCCAGAAGTTCGGTTGCCACAGTGACCTTGCCTCCCTCCAGGGGGGAGTAATGTCATGCCTGAGAGCAAGGAAGGTTCCCTTTAACAGCATACAACACTTTTCCTACTCCAGAGCAGTAGGGAGAGCTCAACACCTAATTTCAGGGGAGTTTCTCTGGAATGTTCTGGCAGGGGGAGGAGTTAAGTTAGTTAGTGGCTGAGCAGGAGTTGAGGAAGGATGTGTTGGAGACAAGCTGGGGGACTGGAGCTAAAGCTGAGCTCCCCCTAGTCCTGAGCACCAGAAACTGGACCCCGGAGTCCGAGGCTGAGTGGGTAAACTAAAGCCCCAGCAGCAGAATCTGGAGGGCAGAAAACAGCAGGTCCTCTGTCCCAACTAATACTCGATTACACAGCAGCACGTGTGAGCCGGAGACACCAGTTAGGAGCGATTCTTGAAGCAGGCTACAGCTGCCTGTCAAGAGAGTGGAGTTCTACTTAAGTCACAGACAGAGAGAGGAACTTGAACAGAGCTTACAGCAGCAAGTACCTCAGAGAATAGCACTAGAAAGGAGGCCTCACAACTCACCTGAAATAAGGAGATTCCCAAATTGCTTTCAGGCTGACTGACCCCAGCACCATCTGTAACCTGATCCTTGGACACTTTGCCTGCAGAACTGTGAGTAAAGCTTTGGAAACTGCATTTGACTGTATTCTCTCAAGTTCTTCCTGCAACACCCACTCAACACTGCTACATCCTTTGCTAAATACTACATCTTTACCACCTACCTTACATTACATCTGCCTAGGACTTAGCTCCACTTGTGGGGAGCTTTACCAACTCTGCTGCATCACCATCAGTCCCAGAGAATCTGCACTGCAGTGCTGGTCACCTCTGACCAGAAACCACAGGTGGCATCACGAACACCTTATTACAAACTGTATTACCCCCTGTAAATATACCCCTTTTATTAGACGCCCAGGGTCACGGACCGGGTCATTGCCACTGTGACACTTCCCCTTTAAGAAGCGGCCCGGTACCGAGTACCCCACTGCCCTGGCAGGCGATTCAACTTGGCGTCACGAACAGGATGCGTAGCCTGGTATCACCGGGTCCTGTGTGCCAAAGAAACTGTTTATTGTGGCAGAGACTTTGCTGAAAAGTTTTGTACAACTGCCGCCATACTTGCACCACGAGGCGCGCAGGGAGAAGAAGGGGCGTGTCATCATGGGCGGAGCCAGAGAGAGAGAGCACGAAAAGAGAAGTGCTGCGCATGCTCTGCGGTCAGCTGGTAGAACACAGGGAGCTGAGGCCTGGAATCACGGCGCGCACCACTCATCCAGCTGACAGAGCAACAGCCTGGTAAGCCAGTGGAAATGCAAAGCCTCGCTAACTTCCCTGTGTTCCAAATTATAATACAAAAATTGTTTAGGAGTGATAAGGTAAGAATTTTTTTGTTTGTCAGTTAAACTCATTGATGGTGATGTCTGTCAGGGCTCTTTATATCACTGTAAGCAATTGCAGACACCTGTGCTAATTAGTTTGGCAGGTGTGTCCAATGAAAGGCAAGACTACTTAAGAAGGCTGTCCTACATTATTAAGCAGCCTACATTTTCTGCCAAAATGGGAAAGAAAAAGGATGTGTCGTCTGCTGAGAAGCAACAAATTGTGGAGTGTTTAGGTCAAGGCATGACTACAATCAACATTGCCAAGACACTTCATCGTGATCATTGCACAATCAAGAAGTATGTAGCTGATTCACAGTTCACACGTGTGCATGCAGATAAGGGAAAATTGAGGACTCTTTCCTACAGTCAATTACGTCAGGTTAAAAGAGCAGCGGCAAAAAAGCCTTGTCATAGCAGCAGACTAGTTTTTGAAGCTGCTGGTGCCTCCAACGTCCCCCGAACAACAAGATGCAGGGTCCTTCAGAGGTTTGCAGCTGTGCGTAAGCCATCCTGTCGACCTCCTCTATCCACTGCACACAAGCAGAAACGGCTCCAGTGGGCCAAACAATACATGAAGACTGACTTCAAAACTGTTTTGTTCACCGATGAGTGCCGTGCAACGCTCGATGGTCCAGATGGATGGAGTGGAGGATGGCTGGTTGATGGACACCCCATGCAAACATGGCTACGGCGCCAACAAGGAGGAGGTGGAGTAATGTTTTGGGCTGGAATCATGGGGAGAGAGATTGTCGGCCCCTTTAGGATCCCTGAAGGGGTAAAGATGAACTCCATAGTGTATGCTGAGTTTCTCAAACAGCACTTCCTGCCATGGTTCAAGAAGAAGAACCGTGCATTCCGCAGCAAGATCATTTTCATGCATGATAATGCACCATCTCATGCTGCACATAACACATCTGCATCTCTGGCTGCTATGGGTATAAAGGGGACAAACTTATGGTGTGGACCCCATGCTCCCCAGATCTCAACCCCATTGAGAACCTCTGGAGCATCATCAAAAGGAGTGTCTATGATGGCGGGAGGCAGTTCACATCTAAGCAACAGCTCTGGGAGGGTATTCTGCCCTCATGCAAAACAATTGAAGCAGAAACCATCCAAAACCTGACAAATTCAATGGACGAGAGAGTTCAGAAGCTCGTTTCGAACAAGGGGTCCTATGTGCAAATGTAACATCACCTAGAATAAAGTTTTGAGTTGAAAACTGTTTGATTTCAGTGTGTAATAACCTGTTAATGCTTATAATTTCAAAAATGACCATTTTTTTGTTCTTTATTAAAATGAAAAGGTAGAAAACTCTGCTGTGCGTAATAATTTGGAACATGCATTTTGAGTGCAGTTTGAGTGTTTTATTTTTTAAAAAATATACTGTTATCATAGGCAGTTTGTACAAAAACCTTTCCATTGTACTCTAATAGTTATTTGACTGGAAAATTACAATGACTGCAATTCATATAGGTAATTTGGGAAAATCTGTGAAAATATTATTTGCATAATAATTTGGAACACAGTGTAGGGGGGGAAGAGAATGTCTAATGCAGGAGAAGATATAGCAGCGGAAGCCTCCGCAGCCCCCATAGCACCGCAAGATGCAGAGGCAGGTACAGCAGCAGCTGTAAGGTTCTTTGTCTCTGTTGACATGTTCCTTGAAACTCAGTTTTCCGTCGGCCATTTTGCTTTCTGTCTTTCTGCAGCTCTTGCCCTCAGTTAATATGGAGTTTCCAGTTTTCATGTTCCCGCCCTGATTCTTCCCTCTTGCTTCTTAAGCAGCCTCAGCTGAACAATCAGTGCTCCTGAATCAACCCTCAGTCAGTCTGTGACCTGACTCCTGGAAGCCTTGGACTTGTACTCCAGCTATTCCCTACTGAGGAACCTTGGAACACTTTTGGACTCTGGAAACCTGCTGTTTGGTGAATCCATGTTTGCAGAGGAATTACGGTACAGAGAATAGATCCTGAACCTGCTTTGGAGATTTATTGTAGTGCTTAAAGTTACTCTGGCCTGCTGTGTCTCCTGTCGCTGTTCCTGCAAACTGTGTGAACTTTTCAGCATGCTTGTATGAAGTAATACAAGTCATTTCATTTCAACCTATGTCTCCTGTGTTTTCCTCACACCCAAGCACAAGACGCTATAGGAACTGTACACATATATACTTGACAAGATTCAGGAGCCAATGTTTAGTGTCTGCTGGGTCTGAGAAAGCCGTGTCTGCTGTGACTGTGGATATCAGATGTCCGTTTAATACCTTATGTGATGACAGTGGTTGTGACTTCTCACAACCATTCCAGGTGAGCGCATTCCCTTAAAATTTTACTCTGGAGTGTTACCACAGGTAAACACTATTGTTTTTTTTTTTTTGTTTTTTTTTCCTTTCCTCTTCTCCTTCCAGCACCTCTGCCTTAAAAGATCTGGAAGATGGAGGCCCGCATAAAGGAACTTTGCGGAGTGACTGATACAATCCTTTCAGATGTACAGACTTTAAAAACCCGTTTTGCAAGCCTACAGGACCTCACTAATCATAATTTGCAAGTGTTTGGACAGACTACCCAGGAATTGCGAGCCAGGATTGAGGCTCTAGAGGAACGAGCCCAGGCTCCTGCCATAACCCCAAGTTCTGGGATCCCCAAATTACCTCCTTTTCGTTTTGGCGTGAACGTGAGAAATTCAGGGGATTTATTAATCAATGCAATTTATTTTTCTCTGCACATGCTTCACAATTTCCCACTGAACGATCCAAAGTGCTTACTATAATCATGTTGCTTACCAATAAGGCTTTGATGTGGGCAAACCCTCTGATTGAGACTGAGGATGATTGTTTGAATCACCTTGATGCTTTTATTTCAGCCATGGGGCAGGTGTTTGATGACCCCAATCGAGGTGCAACAGCTGAAGCAGCCATGTTAACTTTGCGCCAAGGTAAGCGTTCAGTAGCCGAATATGCCCTGGATTTCAGGAGATGGGCTCTTGATACCACTTGGGACACTTCCGCTAAAAAATTATTTTTGGAAAGGGTTGTCTCCACTGATTAAGGATGAACTTGCTCGTGCCGACCCTCCCACTGCGTTAGGTGACTTTATTAACTATTGTATCCGTATTGATGCTCGTCTGACTGAACGCAGACAAGAGAGATGGTTCGAAAATAATCGCACTAACCTTTTACTACCTCCCTCCTCAGCTAAGGAACCTTTGAGTAGGATCACAAGGGAACCAGAACCTGAACCCATGCAGGTGGACTCTTTACAAAGACGGGTTAGTGATGCACGCAAAGAACATCGTATAAAGGAAAATCTATGTTTCTACTGTGGTAAGTCAGGGCACTTCATTATAAACTGCCCCAGCCGTTCTCGTAAGACTACTGCAGCAGTCATTCACTGTGAGTGTTGCGAGAGGAGCTCTGTCATGTCCGAGCCTCAGGCTCCAGAGAGATCTGCTGCAAGAGATCTTGATTTCTCGGACTTAAACTCTGTTAGTTCTGGGGACGATGACGGTATAAACGCTGCAATTTTTCAAGTTTCCTCAGCGGTGTCCCAGCTGAGTTGTAAAAGAAACAATTCTCATTGCTTCCTTTCCATCAAACTCTGGGTTGACTCAGTCTGGGTGTCTAGCTCTGCTATGATCGACTCAGGAGCAAGTGGAAATTTTATGGATATCTTCTTTGCTCTGAAACAGGGGATACGTTCAGTGAAGAAGGCTACTCCAGTACAGATGGAGACTGTGGATGGCTCTCTACTGACTTCTGGACCAGTGGATCAAGAAACAGAGCCTTTGAGGGTCCTTATGGGTAAAGATCATCAGGAGAAAATGTCTTTTTTGCTTATCTCTTCTCCCCACTTTCCCATCATTCTAGGGCTACCATGGCTGCAGGCGCAGAATCCTACCATTAACTGGGAGACCAAGGAATTACACTTTCCGGAGAAACAGATGAGTCAAGGAGTTTCAGCTTGCTCTGTTCCTAAAGGAACCATGTCAGTCCCTGAACTACCAGCTGTATACCAGGACTATGACGATTTATGTGACAAGAAGAACGCTGATCAGCTTCCTCCTCACCGTCCATATGATTGTCCAATTGAATTATTACCCGGAGCCGAGATACCTTTTGGTAAGATCTACCCCCTAGCGGGGCCCGAGCTAAAAGCTTTGAAGGATTATATAGACGAAAATTTAGCCAAGGGCTTCATACGCCCCTCTTCATCTCCCGCAGGTGCACCCATCTTCTTTGTGAAGAAGAAAGATGGATCTCTGAGACCCTGCATAGACTAGAGGGAACTCAATAAGGTTACTATTAGAAACCGTTATCCATTGCCTTTAATCCCTGAGTTGTTGGAGAGAGTGCGGCATGCCAAAATTTTCTCTAAACTGGATCTCCGTGGGGCCTATAACTTGGTCCGTATCAGACCTGGGGATGAATGGAAGACTGCTTTCAGGTCACGCTATGGACACTTTGAATATCTAGTTATGCCTTTTGGTACTGAGTACCGCCCCAGCCACTTTCCAAACACTTCGTTGAATGATGATATCTATCAGGGAATCTCCTAGATACATTTGTGGTGATTTATCTGGATGATATTCTAATTTTTTCTAACTCCACAGAGGAACATCATGGATATGTGAGAATGGTCTTAGAACGCCTAAGACAAAACCATCTCTACATCAAACTTGAAAAATGTGAATTCCATAGGACCGAAATTCAATTTCTGGGTATGTACTATCTACGCAAGAGATTAGTATGGATGGAAGCAAGACCCAAGCCATCAAGGATTGGCCAATTCCTAGAAATGTGAAGGAGGTGCAGCGTTTCATCGGGTTTGCCAACTTCTATAGACGTTTCATTAAGAATTTTTCTGAGGTAGTGTCACCTATCACCCAACTTACCCGGAAACAGTCTAGGTTCTCCTGGACCCCGCAAGCTCAGGAAGCATTTTCCTGTTTAAAGGATAAATTTACCACCGCACCTATCTTAGTACATCCCAACCCCGAGCTTGCCTTCATAATAGAGGTGGATGCTTCAGACTGTGCCGTTGGAGCTATACTCTCTCAGAGAACAGGTGAGAAGAATGTCTTGCATCCCTGTGCCTTCTTTTCCCAGCAGTTGTCTTCGGCTGAGAGGAACTACGATGTGGGCAATAGAGAATTGTTGGCCATTATTGCCGCCTTCAAGGAATGGAGACACCTTCTTCAGGGAGCTGCACAGCAAATAGTCGTCCTGACAGACCATCGTAACCTTGAATTTATCAGGTCGGCTAAGTGCCTGACTCCTCGCCAGGCTCGCTGGAATCTTTTCCTAAACCAATTTAATTTTGTCATTTCTTATAGACCAGGATCGCGCAATGGAAAGGCTGATGCACTCTCTAGGATTCATTCAGCAGAGACACGTCCACTTACTCCTCCTAAGACTATTCTTCCTGACTCTAGATTCCTGGGAGTGATTCATAATCAAGACCTACTTAAGGACATCAAGGAAGCATACCATGCGGATTCTTTGTTGGCTGAACCCCCAAGGGACGTAAGTCTTGTCTTTAAGAATGGTGTGTGGATTCAGGGACAACGTCTGTATATACCTGAAACAGTCAGATTGAGAGTATTGCAACTCATCCACGATTCCAAGATAGCCGGGCATAGGGGAATTCTAAAGACACAAGAATTTCTTTCTCGTTTCTTTTGGTGGCCCACTTACAGGAAAGATGTCTTAAACTATGTCACTTCATGTGAAGTCTGTGCAAGATGCAAAACACCTCGCTCCTCACCAACTGGTCTGTTGCAACCTCTTCCCACCCCGTCCCGCCCGTGGGGATCCATTTCTATGGACTTCATTGTGGAGTTACCAACCTCTCAAGGGAAGAACACCATTCTAGTGGTGGTTGACCGTCTAACAAAGGCAGCTCATTTTATCCCTTGTGTCGGCTTACCCACTGCAAAACAGACATCAGACTTGATGATTAAGAATGTGTTTCGCTTACATGGAGTACCGGATGAGGTCATTTCGGATCGAGGGGTGCAATTCACTTCAAGGTTTTGGCAAAATTTCTGTGCAGCATTGGACATTAAAGTAAACCTTTCTTCTGCTTTTCATCCCCAGACTAATGGACAGACAGAACGAACCAATCAGACCCTGGAGCAGTATCTCCGCTGTTTTATCTGCCACCTACAGGATGATTGGGTGGATCTACTTCCACTGGCTGAGTTCTCTTATAACAACTCTCAGAGCGCCTCCACTAAGCAGTCTCCTTTTTACTCCAATCTAGGTTATCATCCTAACATTCTTCCTCGATTTCCCATAGATACGCCCTTGCCGGCAGTGGCTGAAAGAATCACTTCTTTACAAAAGAATATGGATCTTCTAAAGGAAAATCTAGAATTGGCTCAGGAAAGGTACAAGAAAGCAGCAGATAAATTTCGTAAACCTGCACCAGCTTTCAAGGTAGGAGATTTGGTCTGGCTGTCAACCAGAAATCTTAAATTAAAGATTCCATCGTCTAAATTGGGACATAAGTACATTGGACCTTATAAGATCAATAAGATTATAAGTGCTGTTGCTTGTCGTCTTCAACTACCCAGAACTATGAGAATCCACCCTGTCTTTCATGTATCCCTACTAAAGGCTGCAACACCCAATACGTTTCCTGGACGTTCTTCTCCTTGCCCTGACCCAGTGCTGGTCGATGGTCAGGAAGAATTTATGGTGGAAAGGATTCTAGATTCCAGGTTGTACAGAAATCAGTTGCAATATTTGATTAAATGGCAGGGCTACCCAGTGGAGGACAACTCATGGGAACCAGTCAATAATGTAAATGCTCCTCGCCTGCTCCGCCAGTTTCATCAGAGGTACTCTGACAAGCCTGGTCTGAGGTCATCCGGAGGTTGTCCCTAAGGGGGGAGTAATGTAAGGTTCTTTGTCTCTGTTGACATGTTCCTTGAAACTCAGTTTTCCGTCGGCCATTTTGCTTTCTGTCTTTCTGCAGCTCTTGCCCTCAGTTAATATGGAGTTTCCAGTTTTCATGTTCCCGTCCTGATTCTTCCCTCTTGCTTCTTAAGCAGCCTCAGCTGAACAATCAGTGCTCCTGAATCAACCCTCAGTCAGTCTGTGACCTGACTCCTGGAAGCCTTGGACTTGTACTCCAGCTATTCCCTACTGAGGAACCTTGGAACACTTTTGGACTCTGGAAACCTGCTGTTTGGTGAATCCATGTTTGCAGAGGAATTACGGTACAGAGAAGATATCCTGAACCTGCTTTGGAGATTTATTGTAGTGCTTAAAGTTACTCTGGCCTGCTGTGTCTCCTGTCGCTGTTCCTGCAAACTGTGTGAACTTTTCAGCATGCTTGTATGAAGTAATACAAGTCATTTCATTTCAACCTATGTCTCCTGTGTTTTCCTCGCACCCAAGCACAAGACGCTATAGGAACTGTACACTATACTTGACAGCAGCCTCCATAGCACAGCAGAACCCAGCGGCCAGTGCAGCCACAGCCCCCAGAGCGCAGCAAGATCTGGCGACTGCTGCTGCAGTCTCTATAATGCCGCTATCAATGCCATATATACTGGGAGTGGCCTGGCTACCACAATACTCAGGGGAGCCGTATACCCTGAGCAGTTTCAGGGAAAATCTGTGCAGTTTATTTGATGTGTATCCCCTGTCTGAAAGCCAAAAAGTAAGCATTCTTATTGGACAGTTAACTGGTGCAGTTCAAAGAGAAGTAAAGTCCTGGCAGGACACTGATAAAGAGACTGTTAAGCAAATTCTGGCTAAGCTAAAGAGCACCTTTGACACCCGCAATGCAGCAGAAATAAAATGAGGTTCTTTGGGTGCAAACAAAGGGTGCAGGACAGTATACGGGACTATGCTCTTAACCTTCAGGAGGCACTGCGGGCCATAAAGCAGATTGACCCAGATAGCGTGCAGGATGGAGACAGATTGTTAAAGGAGCAGTTTGTTGAGGGACTCGTGTCCAGCACCCAGAGGTCACAGCTACGCATCATGGCCATACAAAAACCCTGACCTGAGCTTTGCAGACTTTAAAGACAGGGCTATCCGGGCTTTACACGAACCAAATGTCAGCTGTCCAGCGCCCCTAGGCGCCTAGCAATTACATACCACCAGGGGGCGGCATACTTCCCTCAGGCCCCCGCTGAGGCTGACGCACAGACCCTGGATAATGATCCATCTGTAGAGCTGCTTCTGCAGGTTCAGGAGCTGACCAAAAGTGTGGCTGAACTAGCCAAAACTGTGCAGTCCTTGCAAGTGCCCCAAAAGGAGAGGATAGAGTTAGCCTCCAGTCCAGATGACTTCCCGTGGCAACGGAAGAAGAGGATCCCACCAATCAGAGGGAGAGACAACGATCGCTATGACCAGGACAGACGACCCATTTGCCGCCGCTGCAGCAAAGCACGGCACATCGCAAGATTCTGTTATTTAAACAAGCGACCCCTGGGGCAGAGGGCCAACCCCCAGGAGTAGGACGACCAGGCCCACAGAACTGGCGAGCCAAGTACATTGGAGAGAGACCGGTCCTCCCAGTTGTGATTGACGGCATCCCAATAAAAGCTTTGCTAGACACTGGTTCTCAGGTGACGACTATGCCATATATTCTTTACAAACGGTATTGGGCTGACTTTGATTTTACTCTCGGCCCAGATGATGAGCTGATAGTAGTTGTCAGCAATTATCAACCTTTGCCACAGAAGGGGTATAAGGAAGTGACCATCAAGGTGGGGCGAGTAGAATTAAAAGCCCAAGGTATGATAATTGTAGACATTGATCGATGAGAATGTAACCCAATGATGACCTTAGGTACTAATGTGATAGAAAATTGTCTTGCCGAGGTTATTGTTTTGTTGCAACAGGTAGCCGAAACTGCTGGTTCCAGTGAGCAACGGGTCCTGCAAAAGGAGATCAAGGCCCTGATGCAAAGACAGGAGGTAGAGCTATCGGGCGGAGAAGTCAGCAGTGTCAGAGTGAGTGATTCATTCCTCATTGCAATACCCCAAGAAGTAAAATGTTAATTTGGTGTCGGGCAGCCATAGGCCTCAGAGGAAGAGATTACCAAGCCCTGGTAGAGCCAGTGTACTCTGATAGTAGGCCCACTATCCTGACAGTCAGAGGGGTATTTGATGTCTGCAAGGGGAGGGTGCCAGTACGCATCTTAAATTGTGGGAAGGAGGAGGCCAAACTACCTCGGTATGCCACCGTTGCTAAATTGTTCACTGTCAAAAACAACGCAATTCAGACAGCAGAGCCCTTGGTCTCGTCCAACCAGGCGAAGGACAATGGCTCGGCAAAACAACTGGAGGATTGGTGTCAACAGCTGCACGTAGGCACTGACTCCACCCTTCCACACCAAAAGAATGGGGTTTACCGAGTAGTCCAAGAGTTTGAACGGGTATTCAGCAAACACCCTTTAGATTTTGGGCAGGCAAAAGGGGTCCAACATCATATCCCCACTGGAAATCATTCGCCCATTAAAGAAAGGTATCGGCCTGTACCTCCAAATCACTACCAATGTGCCAAGAGTATGCTACGAGAGAGGAAGGAGGCTGGGGTGATCAGAGACAGTTGTAGCACCTGGGCAGCTCCGTTAGTCCTCGTTAGAAAGATGGTACAATGAGGATGTGTGTTGACTAGAGAAAACTTAACAGTATTACCCACAAAGATGCCTATCCGTTACCTAGGATAGAGGAATCACTAGCTGCACTGAGAACCGCTATTTCTCTACCTTAGATCTCACTAGTGGGTATTGGCAGGTTCCCATGGCAGAGGCAGACAAAGAGAAGACTGCCTTTGCAACACCAATGGGCCTCTCAGAATTCAACTACATGCCATTCGGGCTTTGCAGCACGCCAGGAACATTCCAGAGATTGATGGAGTGCTGCCTCGGACACCTGAACTTTCAGACAGTTCGATTGTACCTAGATGATGTCATTGTCTTCTCCAAGACCTACGAGAAACATTTGGAGCACCTGGCCAAGGTGTTCGAAGTCCTGTCCAAATTTGGCCTAAAGGTGAAGCCATCCAAATGCCACCTCCTGAAGCCAAGATGCAGTACTTAAGCCACGTAGTGAGCGCGGAAGGCATGGCACCAGACCCTGAAAAAGTCACTGTTATCAGGGACTGGCAGAGGCCCAGCAACATCCATGAAATATGCCAGTTCCTCTGGTTGGTAGGCTACTACCGAAGGTTCATCAAGTGCTTCACTGAAATAGCCGTACCCATGCAAAACCTTCTCATGGGCCAGCCAAAGAAGGCCAGGAAGAAGAGTTCTATATTTGATTGGAATGAGGAACTGGAAAGATCCTTCACTCGGTTGAAGTTGGCTTTTACGGGGGATGAAGTTCTGGCCTACCCAGACTATAACCAACCATTCATCCTCTAAACTGATGCCAGCAACGTTGGACTGGGAGCAGTGCTGTCGCAGGTACAGAAAGGCAAAGAAAGAGTGATCTCCTACGCCAGCAGGAAACTTCGTCCACTGAAAGGAACCCTGACAACTAAATCTCATTCAAGCTGGAGTTCCTCGCCATCTTCTGGGCTGTGACCGAGCGGTTCAAACACTACCTAGCTGTGGCGAAGTTTACCATCTTCAAGGACAACATTCCGCTGACTCACTTGGAAACCGCGAAGTTAGGTGCGCTGGAGCAGCGATGGATGGCCCGGCTGTCCAACTACGAGTTCACTATCAAGTACTGAGCGGAGCATAAGAATGCCAATGCTGATGCGCTGTCCTGAATGCCCAACTTACTAGATGGGGGAGAAGATCTGGACATACTTGAAGAAGTCGAGTTACCTGCCTTTCACCGGCCAATAGCGACCCAATGCGCCCAAGGGGTGAAAAACAAGCGCTACATCATGAAAGAGGCCACATTAAACCCATTGCCTCACCATGAGTGGGCAGAGACACAGGATAGCGACGCAGCAGTCCGCCTGGTAAAGGAGCTACTGACACAAGCTGACTCGCGTCCTGTGGAAGGAAAAGGGCAGGCTGTATATCTACGAGGGAAAGCTGTGTTGGATGAGTATCAATGCCAAAATCACGAACTGGTCTGGCAGGTGGTAGTCCCGAGGCGAGATGCATCAATGGTCCTGGAAGCATACCACAATGGAGCAGGACACTCCATTTGTAACAGCCAGCGAGCCCCGTTACAGCCAATATTCACCAAACAGCCACTTGAATTGGTAGCCTTGGACCACTTGAAGCTGACCCCAAGCCGTTCAGGCTATGTCTACGTCCTAACCATTGTTGACCATCGTAATGACTCAAGGTTCCTGGTAGTCATGCCTGTCAAGGACCAAACAGCAAAGACAGTGGCAAAAGCATTTCAACAACACTTTTGTCGAATGCACGGTTACCCTGAACGAGTGCTTACTGACCAAGGCCCAACCTTTGAAGCAGAAGTGTTCCAGGAGTTCTGTAACATGTACGGCTGCAAGAAAATCAGGACAACGCCGTACCATCCACAGACAAATGGCATGTGTGAGAAAATGAACCAAGTGGTAACTGACCTCTTGAAGACCTTGCCCTTGGAAGAGAGAAACTTGTGGCCAGAAAAGTTGCCAGATCTGGTGGATCTCTACAACCACATTCCGGTGAATTCCACCAACTGTACTCCAGCCTACTTGATGAGAGCAAGACCTGGCAAATTTCCCATTGACTTGGACATGGGAATCTTAACACCTGAGGTAACATCACCAGATGCAGACTGGGATACAGAGCGGCAGCAGCAGTACCGCAAAGTGCAAGAATGCGTAGAGAAGAGTTTGTCTCAAGCAAGACAGAAGCAAGAAAGAAACTACAATCAGCACACGCCTGCAGTTCCCTTGTCGCCTGGAGAACAGGTACTCAAAAGAAAAAGATGACTCCACAAACTTGATGATCAGTGGGAAGCTGAACCATACACCGTCATGCCTTCAGACTTTGATAACACCAAGGTGTGCCTCATCAGCAAGGATGGAGAAAACTCTGCAGCAGTGTCAAGGGATCATCTGAAACCATGCCCTGACCAACTAAAGGAAAAGTTTAAAGACAAAGACATTCCTCAGTCAGTGGCAAACGAAGAAGAAAAGGTCCGCACTGTACTTGGTGAGTTCCCTTCAAATTGGACAAGAGTGAATCAAGCCATAGTAGTGCCTGTCTTAACCTTTCCCCAACTAGTAGTGCCAGAAAGAGAAGTGACTCCAAACCAGCCTGAAGATCTGCAAGCTCAAGTGACAGAAGCCACATCTGCAGAGGAACGCGAAAGTCCGCCCCCTGCCACCGGTGAATCTGTCATGCCCACAGTGAGTAGGAGCAGTCCTAGAAAATCAGTTATACCAGTACTACGTAGAGTAACCAGTAGCATAACCACTAGAGAGCGCACTACACCAGTGGTAGTTAGCACAGTTAATCCAATAAGGTCACCACCAACACCAGTGCTACATAGGTCTATCCGTACTAGCAAAGGTCTACTCTGTTATGTTATGGTAGCTGAGGAGACAGGAGCGAAAAACCGCATAGGCTGCCCAACAGCAGAGAGGTTGCAAACTAATAGGTTGCAGACCCCTAAACTAACCGCACAACTAGAAGCAGCCGTGGAGCGTACCTACGGTGGTCCTAGACGCCTCGGCAGAGCCGGAGAGATAGCTATCCCTGAAGATGGAAAGAGGAAAACTAACTGCTCCGGAAAAGACCCCCAAAGAATAGGAAGCCCCCAAACATATAATAGCAGTTAGACAAGATGAAAACACGAACACAGACAGAAAATAGATTGAGCAAACGCTGGGGCCCAAAACTGTCTAGATAGGACAGCACAGGAGAGAATTCTGTCTGCAACCCAGAAAAACCCTAGGAAAAACTCCAACACTTCTGAATCCAAAAACACTGAGACCACACGGTCTCAACCACCTATATCAGATCTCTGGTATGGACACGTAGCTACCCAGCAGTAAAATATCACAAGAACTGAGCGAATGAACAAATACAAAAAACAAACAGAGACCAGCCAAAGCCCCCAAAGGGGACCCGGCTGAAGACAAAAAGCAATGCAGCAAAAAGCAAGGAATTCAAACCACAGTAAAAAAAAAACTGAAAGAGACTTATCTGAATGCAAGCAGGAGACAGCAGAAAAGCAAGCTAAATTCCAACCTAGACTAGGAAGAACAATTGATCACCGGCGAGGATCATGGGAGGTCAGCTCACTTATATCAGGCCAGTCAGTATAACCTGATAACCACTCGTCAGCTGCAGGTGTAGGACTATTGTGTTCCACATAGGTTAAGTACCCTCAGCAACCACCAGAGGGAGCTTCAGCTCCGAAGTCGTCTCTAATTCTCTCACAACAGTACCCCCCTTGAGGAGGGGTCACCAAACCCTCACTTGTGCCATCAGGACGATCAAGTTGAGCTCGGTGATAGGTACGGACCAGTCTTTCAGCATGAATGTCAGAAGCAAACACCCAAGCATTGTCCTCCTGACCATAGCCTTTCCACTTCACCAAGTACTGGAGTCTCCGCCTGGCCAAACGAGAATCCAATATCTTCTCAACCACATACTCCAAATTGCCCTCAACCAAAAGAGGATCAGGAGGCGCAGCCATAGGAACCACTGGCTCGACAAATCTCTTCAATTAAGATTTGTGAAATACGTTGTGAATCTTGAACGTTCCTGGAAGAAGCAAACGGAAGGAAAAGGGATCAATAATCTCCACGATCTTATAAGGTCCAATGTACCTTGGCTTAAATTTTGGAGATGCAACCTTCATAGGGATATTTTTTGAGGACAACCAAACCAAGTCACCCACTTTAAATCGATGACCATCAGTCCTATGTCAGTTGGCAAACCGCTGGGCCTTCTCCTGAGAGAGGGACAACTTATCCACTACTTGATCCCAAATCTGCTGCATTCTCTCCACAATAGAGTCAACACCAGGACAGACAGAAGCCTTCACCTGCCCTGAAGAAAATCAAGGATGAAACCCAAAATTGCAGAAAAATGGAGACATCAAGGTGGCAGAACTAGCCCTATTATTCAAAGCAAACTCAGCCAAGGGCAAAAAGGAGACCAGTCATCTTGATCAGCAGATACAAAACATCTCAAATAAGTTTCTAAGGTCTGGTTTATTCTCTCAGTCTGTCCATTGGTCTGAGGGTGGAACGCAGAGGAAAAAGACAGCTGAACTCCCAGTTTGGAACAAAATGTCCTCCAAAATCGGGACACAAACTGGACTCCTCTGTCATACACAATGTTCTCTGGAATGCCGTGCAACCGAACCACCTGTTGAAAAAATAAGGGCACCAACTCAGAGGAGGATGGCAACTTAGGTAGTGGCACAAGATGTATCATCTTGGAAAACCTATCACAGATCACCCAAATAACGGTCATTCTTTGAGAGACAGGGAGGTCAGAAATAAAATCCATAGAGATATGGGTCCACGGCCTCTTGGGCACAGGCAATGGTATTAACAAACCACTAGAGTGAGAGCAAGGTTTGGACTGAGAACAAGTTCCACAGGACTGCACAAAGTCCCTGACGTCACGAGACAAAGTGGGCCACCAAAAGGACCAACTCACCAAATCTCTGGTACCAAAAATACCTGGATGGCCAACCAACGTGTAGCAATGATTCTCAGACATCACATTCTTCCTCCACTGGTCTGGGACAAACAATTTCCCAGCAGGGCAACGTTCAGGTTTATCCTCCTGAAATTTCTCCAAAGCCATTCTCAAATTGGGCGAGATAGCGGAAAGAACCACACCCTCCTTCAGAATAACAGAAAGCTCAGTTACCTCAGGAGAATCCAGAAAGAAACTCCTCGAGAGGGCATCTGCCTTAACATTCTTAGTGCCCTGGAGAAAAGAGACCACAAAATTAAAACGTGTGAAAAACAAGGCCCACCTGGCCTGTGTAGGATTAAGTCGCCTGGCTGATTCAAGATAAACCAGGTTCTTATGATCCATGAGGACCACCACCTGATGCTTGGCTCCTTCCAGCCAATGTCTCCACTCCTCAAAAGCCCACATCATGGCCAATAACTCCCTATTACCCACATCATAGTTACGTTCCATAGGAAAATTTTCGAGAAAAAAAGGCACAAGGGTTACTCTTACAGGTCTCAGGATCTCTTTGGGACAAAACGGCTCCTGCACCAATCTCAGAAGCATCAACCTCCACCTGAAATGGTAGAGAAAATTCAGGTTGGCGCAGAACAGGAGAAGAAGTGAATCTCCGCTTAAGCTCCTGAAATGCAGAAACTGCCTCAGGAGACCAATTCACTACATCAGAACCCTTTTTGGTCAAATCAGTCAGTGGTTTCACAATACCAGAGAAATTAGCCATAAATTTGCGATAAAAATTAGCAAAACCAAAAAAATCTCTGGAGAGCCTTCAATGTAGTGGGTTGAACCCAATCACAAATGGCCTGAACTTTGACCGGGTCCATTTCAATAACAGACGGATACAAAATGAATCCCAGAAATGAGACCTTCTGTACGCCAAAAAGACTTTTTGATCCCTTCACATACAATGCGTTTTCTCTCAAAATCTGGAATACAGTCCGAACATGTTCCACATGAGAATCCCAGTCATTGGAATAAATCAAGATATCGTCCAAATAAACGATCAGAAATTTATCCACGAAATCCCTGAAAATATCGTTCATAAAGGATTGGAAGACGGAAGGGGCATTAGTGAGCCCAAAAGGCATCACTAGGTACTCAAAATGCCCCTCTGGGGTATTAAACGCCGTCTTCCATTCATCTCCGTGCTTGATGCGAATAAGATTATATGCCCCCCTGCGGTCAAGCTTGGTAAACCAACAAGCACCCTTCACTCTGGAAAATAGGTCAGAAATCAAGGGTAACGGATATTGATATTTAACAGTGATCTTATTCAGGAGACGATAATCAATACACGGCCTTAATGAGCCATCCTTCTTGGCCACAAAGAAAAAGGCGGCGCCCAAGGGTGAAGAGGATGGTCTGATATGACCCTTCTCTAAAGACTCTTTGATATAAGATCGCATAGCCTCATGCTCAGGTACAGATAAATTAAAGAGCTGACCCTTGGGAAATTTACAACAGGGACCTAAGTCAATAGCGCAATCATAAATCATATGAGGAGGTAAGGATTGCAGACTTACTCTCACTAAACACATCAGAAAAATCAGTCAAATAGTCAGGGACATCTTGAGGCTGTGGGGAGGCAGTAAAAACATCTTGAGACTGGGGGGGGGCAGAAAAAACAGGAGTGTCAACACGAACACATTGACAACCCCAACTGGTCACAGACACAGATTTCCAATCCAAAATAGGATTGTGAGTCTGTAACCAAGGAAAACCCAGTACAACAATGTCATGTAAATTATGTAACACCAAAAATTTGCAATTCTCTTGGTGGTCCGGGTCAACCCGCATTATCACCGGGTAGAAAACTGGGGTTTATTCTCTGCCAAGGGGGTAGAATCAATGCCCAGCAAAGGAATAGACTTCCGCAGGGGTATCATAGGAAAACCACAACGTTTGGCAAAATCAAAATCCATCAGGTTTATAGCTGCCCCTGAATCAACAAAAGCCTGAGCTGAAAATGTGGATATTGAGGAAATCAAGGTAACAGTCAACAGAAATTTAGTCTGAACACTACACAAAACAACTGAGCGCGCAAAACATCTTCCCCGCTTGGGGTAGACGGAAATAGCATGAGAAGCGTCACCACAATAGTAGCACAACTTATTACACTTACGAAATTCATGATGCTGTGCCCCAGAAGTCACTCCATCACACTGCATGGTGTTATGTTTCGGCAGCTGAGGAGTGCAGGCAAAAAAGGCAATACACCAGAGCAGTTGGAATCTATGAGATTGCAGTACCCTGACTAACCACCACAACTAGAGGCAGCCGTGGAGCGTTCCTACGTTGGTCCTAGACGCCTCGTCACAGCCTGAGAAACTAACTACACCTAAAGATAGAAATAGGAAAGCTATCTGCCCCGGAGCAGAACCCCAAAGACAATAGAAAGCCCCCAAACATGTAATGGCGGTTAGACAAGATGAAATACTGACACAGAAAGAAAATAGTATGAGCAAACGCTGGGGCCAAAACTAACTAAATAGAAAAGGATAGGAAGGGCACTTACTGCAATCCCAGAAAACCCTGAAAAGCACCAACTCTACTAATTTCAAAAACACCTGAGATCACACGACCTCTACCACCTGAATTAGTTCTCTGGTGTAACAAAATCAAAACAGCAGCCACTGAAAAAACTGGAAAAAGCAAAAGTACAAATATCAGTGGCTGAACTAAACTGAGAGGGCAAAAGCCCCCGGAGGGGACCCTGAAGGCCCCCACAGAAGTGCAGGACAAAATGCAAAAATATAGCACAAAAAAACAAAAAGAAGAAAATGTCTTATCTGTTAGCAGGAGATGCAGACACGACACAGCAGGCTACAAGGGAAACAGGAATGAAGGATTCAGACCAGAACAATTGATCACCGGCAACCCTGATGGGAAGGTGACTCCCTTATATAAGACCAGTCAGTAACACCTGATTCCCAGTCCTCACAATCTTCACTGGACAGACCAGCACCGCTTGTAACCACCAGAGGAAGCCTCTGCTCAGAACTCATCTCAAACCCATTCACAACAGTACCCCCCCCTTGAGGAGGGGTCACCGAACCCTCATTTGAGCAACCAGGTCGGTCAGGATGAGTTCTATGATACGCACGGATAGTCTCCTAGCATGGATGTCCGAAGCAAACACCCAAGAATTGTCTTCCTGACCATAACCTCTCCATTTAACCAAATACTGGAGTTTCCGTCTAGAAAAACGAGAATCAATTTTCAACCAAATATGAATTGCCCACCAACAGGGTCAGAGCACCAGTCAGGAACCACTGGTCACAAACCTCTTCAACAAGGACTTGTGGAACACGTTATGGATCTTAAATGTCCCTGGAAGAAGCAAACGAAAAGAAACAGGATTAATAATCTCCATGATCTTATAAGGTCCAATGAACCTAGGCTTAAATTTAGGAGATGCTACTCTCATAGGAATATTCTTTGAGGACAACCAGACCAAGTCCCCCACTTTAAACCGAGGACCATCAGTCCTATGCCGGTTAGCAAACCGCTGGGCCTTCTCCTGAGAGAGGGACAACCTCTCCACTACCTGGTCCCAAATCTGTTGCATACGCTCCACAACAGAGTCAACACCTGGACAGACAGAAGCCTCCATCTGTCCTGAAGAAAATTAAGGGTGAAACCCAGAATTACAGAAAAACGGAGACATCAAAGTGGCAGAGCTAGCCCTATTATTAAGAGCAAACTCAGCCAAAGGCAAAAAAGAGACCCAGTCATGCTGATCAGCAGACACAAAGCATCTTAGATAAGTCTCCAATGTCTGGTTTGTTCTCTCAGTTTGACCATTGGTCTGAGGATGAAATGCCGAGGAGAAAGACAATTGAACACCCAGTTTAGAACAAAAAGTCCTCCAAAATCTGGAAACAAACTGGACTCCTCTGTCAGACACAATGTTCTCAGGAATGCCATGTAAATGAACCACGTGCTGAAGGAACAACGGCACCTATTCAGAGGAGGAAGGCAACTTAGGTAATGGCACAAGATGTATCATTTTGGAAAACCTATCACAAATTACCCAGATGGTGGTCATTCTCTGAGAAACAGGAAGGTCGGAAATGAAATCCATAGAGATATGGGTCCATGGTCTCTTGGGCACAGGCAATGGCATCAACAAACCACTAGAGCGAGAGCAAGGCTTGGAGCGAGAGCAAGTCCCGCAGGACTGCACAAATTCCCTGACATCACGAGACAAGGTAGGCCACCAAAAGGACCGACTAACCAAGTCTCTGGTACCAAAAATTCCGGGATGCCCAGCCAATGCGGAACAATGAATCTCAGACATCACACTCTTCTTCCACTGGTCCGGGACAAACAATTTTCCAACAGGGCAGCACTCGGGCCTATCCTCCTGACACCCCTCCAGAGCAAGTCTCAAATTGGGCGAGATGGCGGAAAGAACTACACCCTCTTTCAAAATAACAGAAGGATCAGATAACTCAGGAGAGTCCGCAAGGAAACTCCTCGAAAGGGCATCCGCCTTAACATTCTTAGTGCCAGGAAGAAAGGAAACCACAAAATTAAAACGTGTGAAAAACAAGGCCCACCTGGCCTGTCTAGGATTGAGTCACTTGGCAGATTCCAGATAGACCAGATTCTTATGGTCCGTAAGGACCACCACCTGATGTTTGGCTCCCTCCAGCCAATGTCTCCACTCTTCAAAAGCCCACTTCATGGCCAATAACTCCCGATTACCCACGTCATAATTACGTTCAGTAGGAGAAAATTTTCGAGAGAAAAAGGCACAAGGGTTACTTTTAGAGGTCTCTGGATCTTTTTGGGACAAAACGGCACCTGCCCCAATTTCAGAGGCATCAACCTCCACCTGAAAAGGCAGAGAAACATCAGGCTGCCGTAGAACAGGAGCAGAAGTGAATCTCTGCTTAAGTTCCTGAAATGCAGAGACTGCCTCAGGAGGCCAATTCACCACATCAGAACCCTTTCTGGTCAAATCAGTTAATGGTTTAACAATAACCGAGAAATTACCAATAAATTTACGATAAAAATTGGCAAAACCCAAAAATCTCTGAAGAGCCTTTAATGAAGTAGGTTGGACCCAATCACAGATGGCCTGAACCTTGACCGGGTCCATTTCAATAACAGATGGGGACAAAATGAATCCCAGAAATGAGATCCTCTGTACGCCAAAAAGACACTTTGATCCCTTCACATACAGAGCATTCTCTCTCAAAATCTGGAACACAGTTCGAACATGTTTCACATGAGAGTCCCAGTCATTAGAAAAAATCAAGATATCATCCAAATAAACAATCAGAAATTTGTCCACAAAATCCCTGAAAATGTCATTCATGAAGGACTGGAAGACGGAAGGAGCATTAGTGAGCCCAAAGGGCATCACTAGGTACTCAAAATGCCCTTCAGGGGTATTGAATGCCGTCTTCCATTCATCCCCGTGCTTAATGCGAATAAGGTTATATGCCCCCCTGAGGTCAAGCTTGGTAAACCAAGTAGCGTTTTTCACCCTGGAAAACAGGTCAGAAATCAAGGGTAACGGGTATTGATATTTCACAGTAATATTGTTCAAGAGACGATAATCAATACACGGCCTTAATGAACCATCCTTTTTGGCCACAAAGAAAAAACCGGCACCTAAGGGTGAAGAGGATGGTCTGATATGACCCTTCTCCAATGATTCCTTGATATAAGACCGCATAGCGTCATGTTCAGGTACAGACAAGTTAAAAAGGCGACCTTTAGGGAATTTACTACCCGGCACTAATTCAATAGCGCAGTCATAGCTCCTATGGGGAGGCAAGGATGCAGATTTACTTTCGCTAAAACACATCAGAAAAATCAATCAAAAAGTCAGGAACATCCTGAGCCTGGGGGGAGGTAGAAAAAACAGGAGTGTTGGTATTAACACATTGGCAGCCCCAACTGGTTCAGACACAGATTTCCAATCCAAAACAGGATTATGAGACTGTAACCAAGGGAAACCCAGCACGATAATGTCATGCAGATTATACAGAACCAAAAATTTGCAGCACTCCTGGTGATCAGGTTCAACCCTCATTATCACCTGAGTAGAAAACTGGGGTTTATTCTCAGCCAAAGGGGTAGAATCGATCCCCAGTAGGGGAATAGACTTCTGTAGGGGTATCAAGGGAAACCCACAACGTTTAGCAAAATCATAATCCATCAGGTTAATAGCTGCTCCAGAATCAACGAAAGCCTGAGCAGAAAATGAGGACAGAGAGCATATCAGAGTGACAGTTAACAAAAACTTAGTCTGAATACTACCAAGACAACTGAGCGTGCAAAACGTCTTCCCCGCTTAGGGCAGACTGAAATAGCATGAGAGGCATCACCACAGTAGAAACATAACCCATTGCGCTTTCGAAACTCATGACGCTGTGCCCCAGACACCACTCTATCACACTGCATGGGTTAAGAAGCTGGTTCACAAGGCAACACTATTCCACGCATACTTCTCCGCTCACGCAAACGTCTGTCAATTTGAATCGCTAATGACATAGAATCATTGAGACCAGAGGGGACAGGGAATCCCACCATAACATCCTTTACATTATCTGACAGACCCTTCCGGAAAAGGGCTGCCAAAGCGTCGTCATTCCATTTGGTCAGGACTGCCCACCTACGGAATCTCTGACAGTATAACTCAGCGTCATAAAGCCCCTGATTTAATGCCAACAAGGCTTTTTCAGCTTGATCAGTGACATTAGGCTCATCGTACAATAACCCCAAAGCCTGAAAAAATGCATCAACATCACTCAAAACAGGATCCCCAGGTGTCAGGGAAAAAGCCCAATCCTGAGGATCGCCGCGCAGGAGAGAGATGATAATTTGAATCTGCTGCGCTGCGTTCCCTGAGGACTTAGATTTTAAGGCAAAAAACAATTTACAATTATTTTTGAAATTCTGAAACTTAGCTCGATCCCCTAAAAACAAATCTGGCATGGGAATCCTAGGTTCCACAACAGGCAACCCAGCAAGATAGATAGCAATACTCCGAACCTCAGCGGCAAGCTGATCCACACGGCCAGACAACTGTGCAAACTCCATTGAGAGAAAAGATCCTCCCCAGCACCCAGAGATACAGAGGGAAAAAAAAGCAACAAACAGAAAAATATCTCTGACAACTCTGACGACCTTTTTTCTTTCACAATATTTTTTCCCTTCTGTGAGTACCATACAATTTTCAACTTTTGGGCCGGTGATACTGTTATGTTTCGGCAGCTGAGGAGTGCAGGCAAAAAAGGCAATACACCAGAGCAGTTGGAATCTATGAGATTGCAGTACCCTGACTAACCACCACAACTAGAGGCAGCCGTGGAGCGTTCCTACGAGCGTTCCTACAAAATGCAAAAATATAGCACAAAAAACAAAAAGAAGAAAATGTCTTATCTGTTAGCAGGAGATGCAGACACGACACATCAGGCTACAAGGGAAACAGGAATGAAGGATTCAGACCAGAACAATTGATCACCGGCAACCCTGATGGGAAGGTGACTCCCTTATATAAGACCAGTCAGTAACACCTGATTCCCAGTCCTCACAATCTTCACTGGACAGACCAGCACCGCTTGTAACCACCAGAGGAAGCCTCTGCTCAGAACTCATCTCAAACCCATTCACAACAGTACCCCCCCCTTGAGGAGGGGTCACCGAACCCTCATTTGAGCAACCAGGTCGGTCAGGATGAGTTCTATGATACGCACGGATAAGTCTCCTAGCATGGATGTCCGAAGCAAACACCCAAGAATTGTCTTCCTGACCATAACCTCTCCATTTAACCAAATACTGGAGTTTCCGTCTAGAAAAACGAGAATCTAATATTTTCTCAACCAAATACTCCAGATTGCCCTCAACCAAAACAGGGTCAGGAGGCACAGCAGCAGGAACCACTGGCTCAACAAACCTCTTCAACAAGGACTTGTGGAACACGTTATGGATCTTAAATGTCCCTGGAAGAAGCAAACGAAAAGAAACAGGATTAATAATCTCCATGATCTTATAAGGTCCAATGAACCTAGGCTTAAATTTAGGAGATGCTACTCTCATAGGAATATTCTTTGAGGACAACCAGACCAAGTCCCCCACTTTAAACCGAGGACCATCAGTCCTATGCCGGTTAGCAAACGCTGGGCCTTCTCCTGAGAGAGGGACAACCTCTCCACTACCTGGTCCCAAATCTGTTGCATACGCTCCACAACAGAGTCAACACCTGGACAGACAGAAGCCTCCATCTGTCCTGAAGAAAATTAAGGGTGAAACCCAGAATTACAGAAAAACGGAGACATCAAAGTGGCAGAGCTAGCCCTATTATTAAGAGCAAACTCAGCCAAAGGCAAAAAAGAGACCCAGTCATGCTGATCAGCAGACACAAAGCATCTTAGATAAGTCTCCAATGTCTGGTTTGTTCTCTCAGTTTGACCATTGGTCTGAGGATGAAATGCCGAGGAGAAAGACAATTGAACACCCAGTTTAGAACAAAAAGTCCTCCAAAATCTGGAAACAAACTGGACTCCTCTGTCAGACACAATGTTCTCAGGAATGCCATGTAAATGAACCACGTGCTGAAGGAACAACGGCACCTATTCAGAGGAGGAAGGCAACTTAGGTAATGGCACAAGATGTATCATTTTGGAAAACCTATCACAAATTACCCAGATGGTGGTCATTCTCTGAGAAACAGGAAGGTCGGAAATGAAATCCATAGAGATATGGGTCCATGGTCTCTTGGGCACAGGCAATGGCATCAACAAACCACTAGAGCGAGAGCAAGGCTTGGAGCGAGAGCAAGTCCCGCAGGACTGCACAAATTCCTGACATCACGAGACAAGGTAGGCCACCAAAAGGACCGACTAACCAAGTCTCTGGTACCAAAAATTCCGGGATGCCCAGCCAATGCGGAACAATGAATCTCAGACATCACACTCTTCTTCCACTGGTCCGGGACAAACAATTTTCCAACAGGGCAGCACTCGGGCCTATCCTCCTGACACCCCTCCAGAGCAAGTCTCAAATTGGGCGAGATGGCGGAAAGAACTACACCCTCTTTCAAAATAACAGAAGGATCAGATAACTCAGGAGAGTCCGCAAGGAAACTCCTCGAAAGGGCATCCGCCTTAACATTCTTAGTGCCAGGAAGAAAGGAAACCACAAAATTAAAACGTGTGAAAAACAAGGCCCACCTGGCCTGTCTAGGATTGAGCCACTTGGCAGATTCCAGATAGACCAGATTCTTATGGTCCGTAAGGACCACCACCTGATGTTTGGCTCCCTCCAGCCAATGTCTCCACTCTTCAAAAGCCCACTTCATGCCAATAACTCCCGATTACCCACGTCATAATTACGTTCAGTAGGAGAAAATTTTCGAGAGAAAAAGGCACAAGGGTTACTTTTAGAGGTCTCTGGATCTTTTTGGGACAAAACGGCACCTGCCCCAATTTCAGAGGCATCAACCTCCACCTGAAAAGGCAGAGAAACATCAGGCTGCCGTAGAACAGGAGCAGAAGTGAATCTCTGCTTAAGTTCCTGAAATGCAGAGACTGCCTCAGGAGGCCAATTCACCACATCAGAACCCTTTCTGGTCAAATCAGTTAATGGTTTAACAATAACCGAGAAATTACCAATAAATTTACGATAAAAATTGGCAAAACCCAAAAATCTCTGAAGAGCCTTTAATGAAGTAGGTTGGACCCAATCACAGATGGCCTGAACCTTGACCGGGTCCATTTCAATAACAGATGGGGACAAAATGAATCCCAGAAATGAGATCCTCTGTACGCCAAAAAGACACTTTGATCCCTTCACATACAGAGCATTCTCTCTCAAAATCTGGAACACAGTTCGAACATGTTTCACATGAGAGTCCCAGTCATTAGAAAAAATCAAGATATCATCCAAATAAACAATCAGAAATTTGTCCACAAAATCCCTGAAAATGTCATTCATGAAGGACTGGAAGACGGAAGGAGCATTAGTGAGCCCAAAGGGCATCACTAGGTACTCAAAATGCCCTTCAGGGGTATTGAATGCCGTCTTCCATTCATCCCCGTGCTTAATGCGAATAAGGTTATATGCCCCCCTGAGGTCAAGCTTGGTAAACCAAGTAGCGTTTTTCACCCTGGAAAACAGGTCAGAAATCAAGGGTAACGGGTATTGATATTTCACAGTAATATTGTTCAAGAGACGATAATCAATACACGGCCTTAATGAACCATCCTTTTTGGCCACAAAGAAAAAACCGGCACCTAAGGGTGAAGAGGATGGTCTGATATGACCCTTCTCCAATGATTCCTTGATATAAGACCGCATAGCGTCATGTTCAGGTACAGACAAGTTAAAAAGGCGACCTTTAGGGAATTTACTACCCGGCACTAATTCAATAGCGCAGTCATAGCTCCTATGGGGAGGCAAGGATGCAGATTTACTTTCGCTAAACACATCAGAAAAATCAATCAAAAAGTCAGGAACATCCTGAGCCTGGGGGGAGGCAGAAAAAACAGGAGTGTTGGTATTAACACATTGGCAGCCCCAACTGGTTACAGACACAGATTTCCAATCCAAAACAGGATTATGAGACTGTAACCAAGGGAAACCCAGCACGATAATGTCATGCAGATTATACAGAACCAAAAATTTGCAGCACTCCTGGTGATCAGGTTCAACCCTCATTATCACCTGAGTAGAAAACTGGGGTTTATTCTCAGCCAAAGGGGTAGAATCGATCCCCAGTAGGGGAATAGACTTCTGTAGGGGTATCAAGGGAAACCCACAACGTTTAGCAAAATCATAATCCATCAGGTTAATAGCTGCTCCAGAATCAACGAAAGCCTGAGCAGAAAATGAGGACAGAGAGCATATCAGAGTGACAGTTAACAAAAACTTAGTCTGAATACTACCCAAGACAACTGAGCGTGCAAAACGTCTTCCCCGCTTAGGGCAGACTGAAATAGCATGAGAGGCATCACCACAGTAGAAACATAACCCATTGCGCTTTCGAAACTCATGACGCTGTGCCCCAGACACCACTCTATCACACTGCATGGGTTAAGAAGCTGGTTCACAAGGAACACTATTCCACGCATACTTCTCCGCTCACGCAAACGTCTGTCAATTTGAATCGCTAATGACATAGAATCATTGAGACCAGAGGGGACAGGGAATCCCACCATAACATCCTTTACATTATCTGACAGACCCTTCCGGAAAAGGGCTGCCAAAGCGTCGTCATTCCATTTGGTCAGGACTGCCCACCTACGGAATCTCTGACAGTATAACTCAGCGTCATAAAGCCCCTGATTTAATGCCAACAAGGCTTTTTCAGCTTGATCAGTGACATTAGGCTCATCGTACAATAACCCCAAAGCCTGAAAAATGCATCAACATCACTCAAAACAGGATCCCCAGGTGTCAGGGAAAAAGCCCAATCCTGAGGATCGCCGCGCAGGAGAGAGATGATAATTTGAACCTGCTGCGCTGCGTTCCCTGAGGACTTAGATTTTAAGGCAAAAAACAATTTACAATTATTTTGAAATTCTGAAACTTAGCTCGATCCCCTAAAAACAAATCTGGCATGGGAATCCTAGGTTCCACAACAGGCAACCCAGCAAGATAGATAGCAATACTCCGAACCTCAGCGGCAAGCTGATCCACACGGCCAGACAACTGTGCAAACTCCATTGAGAGAAAAGATCCTCCCCAGCACCCAGAGATACAGAGGGAAAAAAAAGCAACAAACAGAAAAATATCTCTGACAACTCTGACGACCTTTTTTCTTTCACAATATTTTTTCCCTTCTGTGAGTACCATACAATTTTCAACTTTTGGGCCGGTGATACTGTTATGTTTCGGCAGCTGAGGAGTGCAGGCAAAAAAGGCAATACACCAGAGCAGTTGGAATCTATGAGATTGCAGTACCCTGACTAACCACCACAACTAGAGGCAGCCGTGGAGCGTTCCTACGTTGGTCCTAGACGCCTCGTCACAGCCTGAGAAACTAACTACACCTAAAGATAGAAATAGGAAAGCTATCTGCCCCGGAGCAGAACCCCAAAGACAATAGAAAGCCCCCAAACATGTAATGGCGGTTAGACAAGATGAAATACTGACACAGAAAGAAAATAGTATGAGCAAACGCTGGGGCCAAAACTAACTAAATAGAAAAGGATAGGAAGGGCACTTACTGCAATCCCAGAAAACCCTGAAAAGCACCAACTCTACTAATTTCAAAAACACCTGAGATCACACGACCTCTACCACCTAAATTAGTTCTCTGGCATAACAAAATCAAAACAGCAGCCACTGAAAAAACTGGAAAAAGCAAAAGTACAAACATCAGTGGCTGAACTAAACTGAGAGGGCAAAAGCCCCCGGAGGGGACCCTGAAGGCCCCCACAGAAGTGCAGGACAAAATGCAAAAATATAGCACAAAAAACAAAAAGAAGAAAATGTCTTATCTGTTAGCAGGAGATGCAGACACGACACAGCAGGCTACAAGGAAAACAGGAATGAAGGATTCAGACCAGAACAATTGATCACCGGCAACCCTGATAGGAAGGTGACTCCCTTATATAAGACCAGTCAGTAACACCTGATTCCCAGTCCTCACAATCTTCACTGGACAGACCAGCACCGCTTGTAACCACCAGAGGAAGCCTCTGCTCAGAACTCATCTCAAACCCATTCACAACAGCATGGGCTCAGGGGCTGGCCCGCAAGGCATCACAATCTCACGCATATTTCTACGCTCGAGCAGACGTCTGTCAACTTGAATAGCTAATGACATAGAGTCATTGAGACCAGAGGGGACAGAGAATCCCACCATAACATCCTTTACAGACCCTTCCGAAAAACAGCTGCCAGAGCATCATCATTCCATTTAGTAAGGACTGCCCACTTTCTGAATTTCTGACAATATAGATCAGCGGCTTCATGACGCTGATTCAATGCCAACAAGGTTTTTTCAGCTTGATCAGTAACATTAGGTTCATCATACAATAACCCCAGAGCCTGAAAAAAAACACATCAACATAATTCAAAACAGGATCCCCAGGTGTCAGGGAAAAGGCCCAATCCTGAGTGTCATCGCGCAACAGGGAGATGACAAAATTCAAAAACTTAGACTGATCCACCAAAAATAAATCCGGCAGAGGGATCCTAGGTTCCACAGCAGGCAACCAAGCAAGATAGACAGCAATACTCCGAACTTCAGCAGCAAGCTGCTCCACATGATCGGACAAATGCTTGACCTTCATTGGGGAAAAAATTCCTCCTCAGCCCCAGAGAAAAAACGAGGGAAAAAATGTAACAGACAAAAAAAAAAATTTTTCTGAAACTCTGACTTTTTTTTTTTTTTTTTTACAATTTTTTCCCTTCTGTTGAGTACCATATAATTTCAGTATGGTCGGTGATTCTGTTATGTTATGGTAGCTGAGGAGACAGGAGCGAAAAACCGCATAGGCAGCCCAACAGCAGAGAGGTTGCAAACTAATAGGTTGCAGACCCCTAAACTAACCGCACAGCTAGAAGCAGCCGTGGAGCGGTGGTCCTAGATGCCTCGGCACAGCCGGAAAGATAGCTATCTCTGAAGATGGAAAGAGGAAACCTAACTGCCCCGGAGAAGACCCCCAAAGAATAGGAAGCCCCAAAACATATAATGGCGGTTAGACAAGATGAAAATACGAACACAGACAGAAAATAGATTGAGCAAACGCTGGGGCCCAAAACTGTATAGATAGGACAGCACAGGAGAGAATACTGTCTGCAACCCAGAAAAACCCTAGGAAAAACTCCACACTTCTGAATCCAAAAACACTGAGACCACACGGTCTCGACCACCTATATCAGATCTCTGGTGTGGACACGTAGCTACCCAGCAGTAAAATATCACAAGAACTGAGCAAATGAACAAATACAAAAAACAAACAGAGTCCAGCCAAAGCCCCCAAAGGGGACCCGGCTGAAGACAAAAAGCAATGCAGCAAAAAGCAAGGAATTCAAACCACAGTAAAAAAACTGAAAGAGACTTATCTGAATGCAAGCAGGAGACAGCAGAAAAGCAAACTGAATTCCAACCTAGACCAGGAAGAACAATTGATCACCGGTGAGGATCATGGAGGTCAGCTCACTTATATCAGGCCAGTCAGTATCACCTGACAACCACTCATCAGCTGCAGGTGTAGGACTCTTGGTGTTCCACATAGTTTCAATACCCTCAGCAACCACCAGAGGGAGCTTCAGCTCCGAAGTCGTCTCCAATACGTTCACAACACTACTCCCTATGAGGTTTCGTATATAAGTAGATTGTGTACATGAGAAATGTAAATAAGTTAATACTGTTAATAACTGCAACCATTAAGCATATGTGCCTACAGAGACTACTGTATGAACTTTTAACTCTTCTTATTTCCTTGATTATTTGGACTATTGGGTCACTGGACTCGTAGTGACCAGGACAATGCTTGTAAATAGTTAATACTAATGGCTACAGAACAAAAACCGTCTGGCGTGGCCGAAGATGTGGTCTAAAAGGGAGACCAGCAATGCCATGTAGCCCGCACAAGGACTACATTGAGGGTTTGAGACGGGTCCCTCATATTGTACTTTGTTAGGGTGAAAAGGACACACCATTTCAGGACTTCACCAGAAATTTAAATTTGTTGTTACAATTCTTGTAAATAATTATGTTATTTTTTCTTTTATGTTTCGTCAGTCCAGGAGTACTGAATTGTACTAGGGGGGAATGTGGCACCCCAGGAGTTCGGTTGCCACAGTGACCTTGACTCCCTCCAGGGGGGAGTAATGTCATGCCTGAAAGCAAGTAAGGATCCCTTAAACAGGTAACACACAGCATACAACACTTTTCCTACTCCAGACCAGTAGGAAGAGCTCAACACCTTATTTCAGGGGAGCTTCTCTGGAATGTTCAGGCTGGGGGAGGAGTTAAGTTAGTTAGTGGCTGAGCAGGAGTTGAGGAAGGACATGTTGGAGACAAGCTGGGGGACTGGAGCTAAAGCTGAGCTCCCCCTAGTCCTGAGCACCAGAAACTGGACCCCAGAGTCCGAGGCTGAGTGGGTAAACTAAAGCCCCAGCAGCAGAATCTGGAGGGCAGAAGACAGCAGGTCCTCTGTCCCAACTAATACTCAATTACACAGCAGCATGTGTGAGCCGGAGACGCCAGTTAGGAGCGATTCCTGAAGTAGGCTACAGCTGCCTGTCATGAGAGTGGAGTTCTACTTAAGTCACAGAGAGAGGAACTTGAACAGAGCTTACAGCAGCAAGTACCTCAGAGAATAGCACTAGAAAGGAGGCCTCACAACTCACCTGAAATAAGGAGATTCCCAAATTGCTTTCAGGCTGACCGACCCCAGCACCATCTGTAACCTGATCCCTGGACACTTTGCCTGCAGAACTGTGAGTAAAGCTTTGGAAACTGCATCTGACTGTGTCCTCTCAAGTTCTTCCTGCAACACCCACTCAACACTACTACATCCCTTGCTAAATACTACATCTTTAGCATCTACCTTACATTACATCTGCCTGGGACTTAGCTCCACTTGTGGGGAGCTTTACCAACTCTGCTGCATCACCATCAGTCCCAGAGAATCTGCACTGCAATGCTGGTCACCTCTGACCAGAAACCACAGGTGGCGTCACGAACACCTTATTACAAACTGTATTACCCCCTGTAAATATACCCCTTTTATTAGACGTCCAGGGCCACGGACCGGGTCACTGCCGCTGTGACACTTCCCCTTTAAGAAGCGGCCCGGTACCGAGTACCCCACTACCCTGGCGGGCGATCCATATGCTCAGTAGATTCTTGTTACTGTGTAATATGCTCAGTGACAGTGTGTTCCCACGCTGACTCTGAAAAGAAGTTGACAAGCCAGCAAGAGGGCACACTGTCAATGCACATTGTAAGGAGAAAACTCAGTGAGCAGAGACCAGTTGGTCTTTACTTTTCCTGCACCCAAGTAATCTCCCTGCAATGCACATTGATAGTGAACTCTCTTGCCATTTTGTCATTTATCATTAGAGCTGGCAAAGAGCACACTGTCACCTTGCATATTGCCTCTGCCCCTGATGTCAGATCAGTATGCACTGGGGGTTCTCAAATGAAGCATCAAACAGGAAAAAGGTTAAAAAAATAAATAAATAAAGAGGGAATGATAGGGACTTTTTAATTATATAACCAAAAAGAGGCCAATTTGTAAACGCTCATTCATATATATTAAATCAAATACCCAAAAAAATATATGAAAAACAGAGCCAGTTTATAGAAAAATGCAAAAACTATTTTATTAAGTTACCAAACAATTTTAAAAGAAGTAACAATCATTATACACAATATTAATGACAAAAGAGAAGGCAAAAAACCCTAGATACCGTTATTCAGAAAAAATGAATGCATAAAGTCATATATCACAAGATGCTCAGTATAGTGTCAGGAAAAATAAACATAACGATGCTGTGATATGAATATTTAGAACTGTCCATCAATAGAAAATAAAAATAATAAGTAAAGTGCACAGTGCACATCAAATAGAAATAATGAATATAATATTTTTATTATCCTATCGATATAGAAATTATCAAAAAATGCATGATGCAAAAAGAAAAATAATATATTAAGTGCTCAAAATGAACACTAAAGAAACAAAACTGCACTAAATACTGAAATAATAAATATAGAGGCGGACAGTTCTGATATTACCACAGCATCCTATAGTTGTGTATCCAATATGGATGTAAATATAGGAAGGTAAAAAGCCTATATCAGCATGCAGGAATAATATATATATATATATGAATGTATACATACACATATGTATTTAGGACCAGGCAAAAAGCCTATATCCTATAAACCAATATCAATATATATCAAGGAAATGCGCATGTAAAAAACCATACAGATGTATATAGGCATCAATCAATACGCAAGGTAAGTATGACAGTCGACTGCGCATGTGCAGATGCTACCAAAGTTGCTAAAGGCTATAATCCTATATATATTGCAAAGGATTTATCCCTATAGTTATATGTATATATCTCAAAAAAAATTATGTACATGCATGTGCCGCTATAGTCATTGACGCACTGTCATATATATGTGCAAACATTGCTATATAACACTGCTGAAGGCTATAATCCCATATATGTATTGTCCCTGTAATACTAAGTATATATCTCAGAAGAATACATGTGCTGCTATTGTCATCCCCTTTAAGAAGCGGCCCGGTACCGAGTACCCCACTACCCTGGCGGGCGATCCATATGCTCAGTAGATTCTTGTTACTGTGTAATATGCTCAGTGACAGTGTGTTCCCACGCTGACTCTGAAAAGAAGTTGACAAGCCAGCAAGAGGGCACACTGTCAATGCACATTGTAAGGAGAAAACTCAGCGAGCAGAGACCAGTTGGTCTTTACTTTTCCTGCACCCAAGTAATCTCCCTGCAATGCACATTGATAGTGAACTCTCTTGCCATTTTGTCATTTATCATTAGAGCTGGCAAACGAGCACACTGTCACTGTGCATATTGCCTCTGCCCCTGATGACAGATCAGTATGCACTGGGGGTTCTCAAATGAAGCATCAAACAGGAAAAAGGTTAAAAAAAATAAATAAATAAAGAGGGAATGATAGGGACTTTTTAATTATAGTATATTTGAAAATAGATTAGAGTATTACATTTAACAGACAGACATTTAGAATCAAAATAAATTTTAGTTTCGAACCACACCTGTTACAAGAGATAGGTCTTTAGTTCCTTAGAGTTTACCTTGAGTTCCTTTATAGTCTCAAGGACTATTATATGCCTTGCTCTTGAAATTATATTTGTTGGTAGAGCACTCCAAAGAAGGGTAATAATGGTCTTTGATTTTTCTCAATTTGTACAGTCTGTCTGACTGATGATAGTTGGAATCACAACTCTTTAGAGATGATTTTTTAACATTTTTCAGCCAGATGAACATCAACAGCTCTCCAAAGATCCTCAGAAATTTGTTTTGTTTGTGTCATGATACATAAACATGTGCTTTGAACATCAGACTGATAGATCCTTGTTTTTTATATAAAGCTGGTCATCCTGGAACAATTACAGTCACTGAACAGAAAGAAATCAGCTGACAGCACGTCAATCAAAGGATGCACGTTCCAACTACAATGACCCAATTGGACATAAAGTAATATAAACAATAGAAAGGAACAGCATCCAGTCCATGTGATGAAAAAGAAAAAGCTTCTATTCCGCCATGATATGACGTTTAGACAACAATTGGTCTTTAGCAAGCATATGTAAGGGGGAGGAGCGTGCTGTAAGTACCTGCGTGCCGGAGTCAGAACTGTTAAGGCTGCGTCTCCTGTTCCCTGGGGGAAGCAGAAAGGAGCTTGACCAACCTCTTGACCCGGGGAGGCGGGGAGAGATAGAGGAAAACCACACGCAGCAGGGGGGAAATAAAAAGAAAAGCTCGCACAGGAAGGGGCTTTTGGCGCGAACCTGGTCCAGCACGAGGTGAGAGTAGCGCTGCGCCCCTTCCCTCCAGTCAGTGCCGACGCTGTGACAGGCCCCACTGCCTGCAGAGGGGTCACAGTACTGAGAAGGACCAGGCGTGCTGCAGCAGTTGAGAAGGAAAGGAACTGCTGTGCTGAGGAGAGCTGTGTGTCCAGCAGCAGCAGCCAGGGAGAAGAGTGCTCCGTCTGGGGGGCACCAGCATCTCACAGGCCAGCATCTGCCATCTCCCGATGTCAGCAGCGGGGATCAGAGAGAAAGATATGCAGTGTGCCAGGTGACTACAGGGAGAAGGTGCAGTGTGCCGGTGACTACAGAGAGAAGGTGCAGTGTGCCAGTGACTACCAGAGAGAAAGGCGCCGTACGCTCAGTGTCCATGAGTATTGCACACTTGCCACATAAGAGGGACCGCAAATGAGACTGACACTTGCCCCCTGACGTTGCCAGCGAATATTTGCCCAAACACTAGCGCCCTGACTTTGACAGTTTATATTTGCCGAGCCACGTTGGGCTCGTGCAGAACTGTGTCCCGTACCCTTGTCAGTCATTGCAGCAGGGACTAGTGAGTGCTCCGGTTCCAGATCATCCATACAGTTTAGGCCTATGCCCAAGAAACCCTACTGCCACTGCTGACGGAGACTTTGAGGAGAGTCGTGCAGGGGCCACTTCGGGCTCAGACAGTGCCATGGACCACGCTCCTCTGGCCACATCAGTTTATGGACTAGGGGCAGTGGAATGTACTGGAGACTGACAGCTGTCACCAGAATATGGGGCTTTCTGGAAAAGACACCGTGCTAGCCATTGCCAACGCTATTGAGTTCCCAGCAGGAGTTACAGTTTGCGGAACTCTTGACACAAGTGCTTCACAAGAACTGCCGTTATCTGAACCGCCGTTTTTCTACTCACAATATCCTTTGCCTTCTAATCTGTTTAATCCCCTGTTTAACCCTTTACGTCACAGCATCCTTTTCTATTTATACTGTTTAACAATTTACCTCCCTGCGTGGAGTATTTCCCTGTTATTAAACTTGTTAACTCTTGCTCTGCCTCCTGTCCATCACTTCATCCCATCTACTGATGCAAAGATGGCAAACCAAGTGGTCAGGGGTGCCCCAAGAGCCAGTATACCGCTGAGGCAATATTGAGTAACCTCACAAAATTTACAGGGAGCCACAGTCTGCTGAGAGACTGGACAGAGCGAGTCAGGGGTATGATGAGAATGCACCCCATGGTCCCCGCCTTGCAGGCGAAGGACACCATGATGGCTTTAGATGCAGAGGCAAGAGACTCAGTCATGCTACAACCCCCGAGAGCGGGACACTTTTGACAAAGTACTGCGCATACTGGAAGAGACCCATGGGAATCCCACGGACGTAGGGGAGTTGCGCATGCGCTTATTTAGGAGTGTCCAAAGGAGGGGGAGACCATGACCCAAATCTTGAACGTGCTGCAGGAGATTCACTCTGAGATCACTAAGCGAGGTGATATAGGCATAGGACCCCCTGATGTAGTGCTTCGAGACCAGTTAGTGACAGGCTTTAGAGATGCGCTGCTTAGGCAAGCCTTGTGTGAGCGCCTGCGAGTTAATCTGCGCATGACTTTTGCAGAAATTGGGGTGGAGGCACGCATAGGCAAGCAGGAGCAGGGAACCGCAGCCTTGACAGGGATGGTCCAGAGTCGCGGAGTACCCACCCCAAATGAGGATGAGCCGCCGTGGTCCCGCTAATTACGACAAGGAATGCGGAAAATATGGTCAGAAATCGGGAGCCTGAAGGAAGGCCTTTCTGTTGTCTTGGAGTCTAACGCCATACCCCGATGTAACTCATGGCAGGGTTGAAAGAAGTTAGAGGAAAGGTGCGGAGCATGAAGGCAACTTCAGCAGCAACTCCAGAGTTTAACCCCATATCGTGGGGAGAAGAGCGAAGGCAGGGGGGTATGCTTCCCATTGAGGACGGCGAACCCGACCAAAGCATCCACCAGACAGGTGTAGAAGTGGGTGTTAGACGTGTGGAAGAATGGGACACCTGTCCAGAAGTTGCTCTACCCAACAGACAGCTGATGGCGAAGATCCGCTCATCCCTCCGAAGGTCCTGCTAATTGGAGTGAATGCTGCCTCTGGGAGGAAAGGTACAGTGAGAATAGAGGAGTCGCACCCAGAGCCAAACAGAGCCACGACGTTGGACGCCGAGAAGAGATGAAGAAGTTGTCAACTGTCTACGGTGAGGTCCCTGTGCTGCTCAGGAGTGTAGAGGCGAATCTGGTGAAACTCCAAATTGGATCCGAAGGTCCCATCTGTGAGGTTCAACCCAAAGGGGAAGAAGGGATGCCCACCCGAGTAGTCCACCAAAGTATCTCGCTACCTTGCCTGCCACAAGTTCTCCATGGAGGGGAGAAAGTGACAAGTGTTCCTGAAATGCCCGCTCCCACGTTTCCAGGTTGTGAGGAGGAACAACCACTTATGTAATTCCCTGGAATGGATAGTTCACTGCCCGCCAGCCCAAGGGATCCTGACCAAGTAGAAGAGAAGCTAAGTATATCTGAGATATCTCCTCCTGCAGCTGTTGAGTATAAAGAGGAAGAATTTCTCGACCCAAGTGTTGACCCAGCAGAGGAACAGGCGGGAACTGTTAAGGCTGCGTCTCCTGTTCCCGGGAGGAAGCAGAAAGGAGCCGGACCAACCTCTTGACCCGGGGAGGTAGGGAGAGACAGAGGAAAAGTGAGTGCAGTAAGGGGGATATAAAAGAGAAAAGCGCACTCAGGAAGAGGCTTTTGGCACGAACCTGTGGCAGTGCGCTCTGAGAGGAGTTCTGCGCCCCTTCCCTCCAGTCTGCTGATGCTGTGACAGGCCCCACTGCCTGCAGAGGGGTCGCAGCACAGAGAAGGGCCAGGCGTGCTGCAGCAGTTGAGAAGGAGAGCTGTGTGTCCAGCAACAGCAGCAAAGAGTGCTCCATCCAGGGAGCACCAGCATCGGGAGATGGTGGATTGGTCATTGTAGGCCAGTTGAATGGCCACCAAGGTCTCCCGATCTGACCCCATTAGACTTTTATCTTTGTGGTCATCTGAAGGCAATTGTCTATGCTGTGAAGATATGAGATGTGCAGCATCTGAAACAATGGATACTGGAAGCCTGTGCTAGCATTTCTTCTGCGGTGTTACTATCAGTGTGTCAAGAGTGGGAGAAGAGGGTAGCATTGACAATCTAACACAATGGGCAGCACTTTGAACACATTTTATGAGTGGTCATAAACTTGTAAATAACTCATGAAAGAATAAAGTTACATTAAGGCTAAGTTCACACGTTGCGGAATTGCCGCAGAAATTTCCGCAGCAATCCCGCACTTCTCTGCCGCGGGAAATACGCATTCCCGCCAGAAACTAGCGTTTTGCAAGCGTAATTAGCTTGCAGAATGCTAGCGTTTTCCTAGCAATCTGTAGCAGCGCTTGGAAAACTGATTGACAGGTTGGTCACACAAGTCAAACATAGTGTTTGACTCGTGTGACAAACTTTTTACTATTGATGCCGCCTATGCCGCATCAATAGTAAAAAGATCTAATGTAAAAATAATAAAAAAAATAATAAATAATGATATTCTCACCTTCCGGCGGCCCCCGCAGCTTTCCCGCCTCTGAGCGACGCTCCCGCCAACTCCCATTCACAGGCGTCCTTTGCGACAGACCCCAGATGACGTAGCATCACTCGAGACCGCTACGTCATCTGCGGTCATTGTCGCAAAGGACTCCTGGGAACGGGAGCGTCGCTGAGAGGCGGGAAGGCTGCGGGGGCCGCCGGAAGGTGAGAATATCATTATTTTTTATTTTATTGTTTTACCAGGGATATGGTACCCAGGGCCTGGAGGAGAGTCTCCTCTCCTCCAGACCCTGGGTACCATCCGCACATGAACCGCTTACATTCCGCATAGCCACATGCAGAAAGTAAGCGGTTCAATTCATTCCTATTGCGGGGATTCCGCCGAGATTACGCAAAATTAATGAACATGTTGCTATTTTTTCTGCAAAGCGTTTTTTTCGCGGAAGAAAAGCTGCATGTGCACAAAAATTGCGGAATCCACTTAAATGAATAGGATACTTAATGCTTGCGTTTTTTTCGTGTTTTTGCCGCGGAAAAAAACGCGAAAAAAACACGAAAATTCCTGCCGTGTGCACTTAGCCTAAAACCAGGCACACCATTGTTTTTCTTGTGAAATTCTCAATAAGTCTGATGTGTCACATGACCCTCTTCCCATTGAAAAAAATAAAGTTGGATCCAAAATGGCAGACTTCAAAATGGCCGCCATGGTCACCACCCATCTTGAAAAGTATTCCCCCTCCCATATACTAATATACCACAAACAGGAAGTTGATATCACCAACCATTCCTATTTTATTTAGGTGTATCCATATAAACGGCCCACCCTGTATAGGTGAGGGATTATGATTTCAACATCGGGTCATATGAATAATGACATTATAGCTTTTTGGTTACCTACTCAGCTAGGTCGGATAATAAATAGTTAATTTTCTCCACTCTGAGCATATCCCTGTTGCCATGGATATGACTAGACACCATCGCTCCTCTGCGTTCAGTTAGCAGTTTGATGAGCGTGCGCGCTGTTTCGAGGACCTGTGGGTATGGTCATGTGACTTGGTCACATGATCGTGCTGCCAGGTTACCGGTCTGGTGCGCAGACGCAAGCTGGTGCTTGTTAGCTGGGAAGCAGCAAATGATGCCGTGTTCCAGGTTCATCAGAGTAGTGTGAGTACTTATGATTAGTTGATGAAGCTGATTTTTGGAGCACCAATGTTAATATACGCAACCATTGGTCAGGGGCTTTTATGTATGTGTCCTTCATGAGTCGGAGGAGTGGATTGGATTGCGGTCATTATAACAACTACAATGCCATAGTATGATTGACTTGTTATTAGGTATGGGGCGGATACTGTGTAAATGTACTCCTATGTTACTGATGTTACAAGCTGCCCTTCTCAATGCTGTGATTGGTGACTGTAATTTCTCCGGGCACGCCAGTATGACTGAAAGCAAGCAGCTCAAGTTCATTTTCTCCCAGGTGCTACTTCTTCAGTACTGCAGCCAGGCACCTACAGTGGGGAAAAAAAGTATTTAGTCAGCCACCAATTGTGCAGGTTCTCCCACTTAAAAAGATGAGAATCGCCTGTAATTGACATCATAGGTAGACCACAACTATGAGACTCAAAATGAGAAAGCAAATCCAGAAAATCACCTTGTCTGATTTGGCAACATTTATTTTTCAAATTATGGTGGATAATAAGCATTTGGTCATTAACAAAAATTCATCTCAATATTTTGTTATATATCCTTTGTTGGCAAGGACAGAGGTCAAATGTTTTCTGTAAGTCTTCACAAGGTTGGTACACACTGTTGGTGGTATGTTGGCCCATTCCTCCATTCAGATCTCCTATAGAGCAGTGATGTTTTGGGCCTGCCACTGGGCAACACGTATTTTCAAATCCCTCCAAAGGTTTTCTATGGGGATGAGATCTGGAAACTGGCTAGGCCACTCCTGGCCCTTCATAGGCTTCTTACAAAGCAACTCCTTTGTTGCCCTGGTGGTGTGCTTGGGATCATTATCATGCTGAAAGACCCATCCACATTTCATCTTCAATGCCCTTGCTGATGGAAGGAGGTTTGCACTCAAAATCTCACGATACATGGCACCATTCATTCTTTCATGTACACGGATCAGTTGTCCTGGTCCCTTTGCAGAGAAACAGTCCCAAAGCATGATGTTGTCACCCCCATGCTTCACAGCAGGTATGGTGTTCTTTGGATGCAACTCAGCATTCTGTCTCCTCCAAACACGTTGAGTTTTGTTTCTACCAAACAGTTCATCTTTAGTTTTATCAGACCATATAACATTCTCCCAATACTCTTCTGGATAATCCAAATGCTCTCTAGCAAACTTCAGACGTCCCTGGACATGTACTGGCTTAAGCAGGGAAATATGTCTGGCACTAGGTGGCATAGTGTGTTACTGATGGTAGCTTTTGTTACGGTGATCTCAGCTCTGTGCAGGTCATTCATTAGGTCCCTCTGTGTGGTTCTGGGATTTTAGCTCACCGTTCTTGTGATCATTTTGACCCCACGGGGTGAGATCTTGCGTGGAGCCCCAAATCGAGGGAGATTATCAGTGGTCTTGTATGTCTTCCAATTTCTTATTATTGCTCCCACAGTTGATTTCATCACACCAAGCTGCTTGCCTATTGCAGACTCAGTCTTCCCAGCCTGGTGCAGGGCTACAATTTTGTTTCTGGTGTCCTTCGATAGCTTTTTGGTCTTCACCATAGTGGAGTTTGGAGTTTGACTGAAGTTGTGGACAGGTGTCTTTTATACTGATAACAAGTTCAAACAGGTGCCATTACTACAGGTAATGAGTGGAGGACAGATGAGCCTCTTACAGGTCTGTGAGAGCCATAAATCTTGCATGTTTTTAGGTGACCAAATACTTATTTTCCACTGTAATTTGAAAAATAAATCTTGTCAAATCAGACAAGGTGATTTTCTGGATTTGTTTTCTCATTTTGACTCTCATAGTTGTGGTTGGCTACCTATGATGTCAATTACGGCCTCTCTCATCTTTTTAAGTGGGCTAACTAAATACTTTTTCCCCACTGTATATAAAGCTATTCACCTGAAGATTAACCCTTTATCTGCAGGGTAATTGTGTTACCGGACCTGACATGTTCACTTTAACAGGGATGTATAAACTTTATATACAGTACAGACCAAAAGTTTGGACACACCTTCTCATTCAAAGATTTTTCTGTATTTTCATGACTATGAAAGGCAGAGAGAAGGCAAAAGGGCCAACAAGTGCTAAGCATCTCTGGGAACTCCTTCAAGACTGTTGGAAGACCATTTCCGGTGACTACCTCTTGAAGCTCATCGAGAGAATGCCAAGAGTGTGCAAAGCAGTCATCAAAGCAAAAGGTGGCTACTTTGAAGAACCTAGAATATAATACATATTTTCAGTTGTTTCACACTTTTTTTGTTAAGTATATAATTCCACATGTGTTAATTCATAGTTTTGATGCCTTCAGTGTGAATGTACAATTTTCATAGTCATGAAAATACAGAAAAATCTTTGAATGAGAAGGTGTGTCCAAACTTTTGGTCGGTACTGTATGTGGCTGGTATAGTGTGATGGTTAAGCACACAGCCTACCACATGGTAGACTGGGGTTCAAATCCTAGCTCTGACCTATGGAAAATAAAAAAAAAAATTATATACTGAGGCTCCTAACACTATAATACCTTCTGCATGTTTAGGAACCAGGACAATCTGATGATAAATGGGCTACTGGAACAAACCATTCATGGACAACACAAGAGAACCTGCATTTGATGAAATGCTATTATAACAGCAGAGCAAATGATAGAGACTATATGAAGCGTTTGAGGAAACTCTGAATGACCTGCATATCCACTGACTGAGAAACAACTTGTTTCAACAACAAGCAATTATCACAACTGCATATCCACCCCACATGAAGACCTAGAGAGCACTGCAGCTGATCTGAAACAGAAGATCTTTGATAAACTGCCAAGACTCAGCAAAGAATCTCCATCAGACAGTATGCTAGAAGATGCCAATAGAGCGCTTGCATCAATACCTACCACCTCCATAAGGGTATGTTTCCACGGGCCGTATTACATCCGGATTTGCTGCTGATTGAACACTGAGTACAGCTGCAGCGTTTAATCCGCAGCGTCCAGATGTTACAGCATAGTGGAGGGGATTGTTTGAAATCTAGTCTCCACTATTCATCCTAATACGCGAGTGACACACCCACGAAAAAGGCGCATCTTTTTAGAACGCAGTATGTCTGTTTACCTTGCGGAGAAGCAGGAATCTACCACACAAGACAAGACCCAAGGTGTAGACTATGCAAAGAAACCTCAGAAACTGTCCAACACATAGTGGCAGGATGCAAAATGCAAGCAGGAACAGCATATACTGAATGCCACAACTAGCACAAGTAGCGGGAATTGTATACAGAAACATCTGCACAGCATGTGGGCTAAGTCCCCCTAAGTCCAAGTGGGAGACCCCATAAAAAGTGTTGGTGTTAGAATCTATTTCATTTTGACCATCCGCCATCTTGTTGTGGTTTTCTGGCTACTGGTCTTTTTCCCCTGGTGCTGGGTTTGTCTAAGGTCAGGTGATTGTATCACCCTTTATTACTCAGCACCTGTCTCTCAGTCCCTGCTGGACAACAGTGTTAATCCGCTAGAGTTCTGGCTAGGTGCTTAGATAGAGTTGTGTGTTTGATATTTGATATTGTGCAGTTCAGGGATCTCTAGTTCTACCTGCTTTGTTTTTGGATTTCTTTTTGTTTCTGCAGCGTCCTCTATTTTCCTTCATGGAGGTTACCGTTTTTTTTTTGTGTTCCCAGTCCCTAGATCTTTCAGGGATCCACTTCCCCCTACTTTTAGGTCTTTGTTTGAGTTTAGCCTAGGAAACATCGGTATGTCTATTCACAAGGAATAGGTCGCCCTCTCCATCGTTTGGCTTCAGCCTAGTCCTAGTACAGAGTCAGTTTCTCCCTTTTCTGCCCTAGACCTGAGTAGCAGATCCGTAACAGGTGGAGAATGAAAGGGTTAAAATCCTGTGGGACTTCAAGATCCAGACGGATAAGCAGGTGTTGGCTAACCAAAAAATTTGTCATAGTAGACAAGGATCAGAAGACAGCAATGGTAATAGATGTGGCAGTGCCAAGAGACAGCAACATCAGAAAGAAGGAATATGATAAGCTGGAGAAATACCAGGGCCTCAAAGGAGAACTGGAGAAGATGTGGATGGTGAAGGCAACGGTGATTCCAGTGGTGATAGGAGCACTAGGAGCAGTGACCACTAAGTTGAAAGAATGGCTACAACAGATCCCAGGAGCAACATCTGAGCTCTCTGTCCAGAGAAGCACAATGCTGGGAACAACTAAGATCCTGCGCAGAACCCTCAAACTTCCAGGCCTCTGGTAGAGGACCCGAGAATGAGAAAGGACAACAAAGACCTCCCCCAGTGGGGGTGAGAAGGAAGCTATATATACATTGAAGGGATCCGCTCTGGTAGGCAGGGGCCGGGCCGCAGTAATAAGACAAACACACAGGCTTTCAATTCAAAGTTCAGTGGTTTTATTAACGGGTTCAACAGTCCAGATAAGAAATCAAAAATAGAACATAACATACTCCAGTTTGGAGAACCACTGGTCCCAGTCTCACCCTTGTTGGGACAGGCTTAACTAAGCGTCTGCAGGCCAGCAGGGACCGCCAGGTGCCATTCCGGGTGGTCTGGTACTCGCTTCCTGGTGCACACTGACACACTGTAACAGAAATCACTCCTTCCAGGCTGACTCCAGCCCAAACTCCTTACTTCCACACTACAACAGCTCCTGGTTAAATAGGCCTAGTCCACACCCTCAGGTGAGGTACACATCAGCTGATCTGATCACGTGACTATGACCTCATCACAGGTCCTTGTGATCAGGGAAAATCCTGACCAAACTTTAGTCTGCTGTGAGAAATATATCTCCCATCCAGCAAGACCCCTTTGGTATACCCCTTTGTTCAACCTTAGGAGGGTGGACACATGACATACAGTGAACTCTGGACAGGGCATCTGCGTTCCCCTGTAGTTTGCCTGCCCGATGTTCCACTGAAAATTTGAAATTTTGCAGGGACAGAAACCACCTGGTGACTCGTGCATTTCTTTTTTTGGCTTGACTCATCCAAGTCAGAGGGGAATGATAAGTTACCAACCGAAACGTTCTCCCCAACAGATAGTAGCGCAATGACTCCAGTGCCCATTTGATGGCCAGGCACTCTCTCTACAATGCTGTACCTGGTTTCAACTGGAGTTAGCTTTCGACTCAGGAAACTAATGGGATGCTCCTCCCCATTAACCTCCTGAGACAGCACGGCACCCAGACCTACCTCTGACGCATCAGTCTGGACAATGAATTCTCTTTTGAAATCGGGTGTGATCAGAACTGGTGACCCACACAGTGCCCCTTTTAGTTTTACAAACGCTTCTTCAATCTGATCATTCCAGCGCACCATTACTGACTTCTTCCCTTTCAGGCAGTCAGTTAACGGTGCTGACAGGGTTGCAAAATTGCTAATAAACCGCCGGTAATATCCCACTAACCCCAAAAACCCTTTCACTTGTTTTGTGGTGAGGGGACGGGGCCAGTTTTGGATTGCCTCCACTTTTTTATTTGGGGTTTGATAACTCCTCTCCCAATCACATACCCCAGGTACTGAGCTTCCTCCAACCCTATGGAACACTTCTTTGGGTTGGCAGTTAGCCCTGCTTGTCTCAGGGAATCCATCACCGCCTGTACCTTGGCTAAGTGACTTTCCCAGTCTGTACTGTACACCACAATATCGTCCAGATAGGCCGCGGCATATAAGCAATGAGAACGAAGAACAACGTCCATTAACCTCTGGAATGTCGCTGGAGCGCCATGCAACCCGAAGGGTAGGACTATATACTGGAACAGTCCCTCGGGTGTTACAAAAGCCGTTTTCTCTCTCGCTGCTTTTGTTAGGGGCACCTGCCAATAACCTTTTGTGAGGTCAATGACTGAAAAATACCGGGTCTGCCCAAACCGCTCTATTAACTCATCAACCTGGGGTAGGCGTCAAATTTAGAAATTTCATTCAGTTTTCTGAAGTCATTACAGAACCTTAGTGTCCCATCTGGTTTTGGTATTAGGACTATTGGGCTAGCCCACTCACTCTGGGACTCTTCAATGACCCCTAACTGCAGCATCTTCTTTACCTCTTCCGAGATGGCTTGTCGCCGGGCCTCAGGCACCTGATATGGCTTTAGTCGGACTTTGGCCTGCGGCTCCGTGACAATGTCATGTTGGATTAGGGAGGTACGGCCAGGGAGCTTCGAAAAAACATCGATATTTCGGCTAACAAACTCTCGGACCTCCTGAACTTGTTTAGGAGACAAAGTGTCTGCTATTTTGACGGCAGAGAGGACTTCTCTTGCCTTCTCCTGAGGCAATGGAGTATTCTCTACTGGAAATGCAGGCCGTGGACAATCTGTTAGAACTCTCCTGTTAGTTTTTTCTATCTTGCTGGTCACATGACCTTTTTTGCCTACTTAATCCTGCTCCGCCCTTCTGGCTTTGCTGGACTTCATTGTAACTTCTACTCTTAAGCTAGCCGGGTGCTTTTGTACCTTACTCAAATAGTTTTGCTTGGTCTTCTGACCTCTATGTTCTTTGTTGTTTTGTTTTTCTTTTTACTGCTACAACTTCTGTTAGGAGGTGTCCATCTTTTCTCCCAGTCCCTAGTGCTTGTAGGGATCCCTTCCTCGCATCTATAGGTCTTCGTTCAGACTAGCTGAGGACTTTAGCGGGTCTGATCGCAGGATCAGGTTCCCCGTTACATCGTAGGGATTGAGCTTAGTTCTATTGTAGGGACAGATTTCCCTTTCTTTCCTTAGTGTTTGTAGCAGAACATAACAGTAAGTCCAGCCCAAAAAATAATAAAAAATCTCTAAGGAAAGATTTCCTGTTTCCCTAATGGTGTCGGT